>SSSL01000320.1:0-33911 GCA_008086715.1 Sitobion miscanthi
CTCTTATTTGTGTTCCTACATTTAATTTTTTCGAAATTTTTTTTGTTTTCTAAAATGCATTTGCCTGCGGGCGCCAACCCTCTTCAATTTTTTTTTTTAATTAATGTGACTCTTGTTGAATTTTGTGTAGACTTGGTTATTGATAATCTGGTGCCCTATGAATAATCCTTCTTAAACGAACTACCTATAATTATTTTGAATAGGTATTTCTATTAGATTATGAACATTTTAGTTTGAACTCTTTATTGTGTGTTCCTACAATTTAATTTTTTCGAAAATTTTTTTTGTTTTCTAAAATGCATTTGCCTGCGGGCGCCAACACCCTCTTTCAATTTTTTTTTTAATTAATGTGACTCTTGTTGAACTTTTTTGTAGACTTGGTTATTGATAATCTGGTGCCCTATGAATAATCCTTCTTAAACGAACTACCTATAATTATTTTGAATAGGTATTTCTATTAAGATTATGGACATTTTAGTTTGAACTCTTAATGTTTGTTCCTACTATTTATTTTTTCGAATTTTTTTTTGTTTTCTAAAATGCATTTGCCTGCGGGCGCCAACACCCTCTTTCAATTTTTTTTTTTATTAATGTGACTCTTGTTGAACTTTTTTGTAGACTTGGTTTTGATAATCTGGTGCCCTATGAATAATCCTTCTTAAACGAACTACCTATATTTATTTTGAATAGGTATTTCTATTAAGATATGGACATTTTAGTTTGAACTCTTTATGTTTGTTCCTACTATTTAATTTTTTGAAATTTTTTTTTGTTTTCTAAAATGCATTTGCCTGCGGGCGCCACCACCCTCTTTCAATTTTTTTTTTTTAAGTAAGTGCTCTTGTTGAAATTATGTGTAGACTTGTTATTGATATCTGGTGCCTATGAATAATCCTTCTTAACGAAATACCTATAATATTTTGAATAGGTATTTCTATTAAGATTATGGACATTTTAGTTTGAACTCTTTATTGTGTGTTCCTACAATTTATTTTTCGAAAATTTTTTTTTGTTTTCTAAAATGCATTTGCCTGCGGGCGCCAACACCCTCTTTCAATTTTTTTTTTAAGTAATGTGACTCTTGTTGAATTTTTTGTAGACTGGTTATTGATAATTTGGTGCCCTATGAATAATCCTTCTTAAACGACTACCTATAATTATTTTGAATAGTTTTTCTATAAGATTATGGACATTTTAGTTTAACTCTTTAATGTTTGTTCCTACTATTAATTTTTTCGAAATTTTTTTTTGTTTTCTAAAATGCATTTGCCTGCGGGCGCCAACACCCTCTTCAATTTTTTTTTTTAAGTAATGTGACTCTTGTTGAATTTTGTGTAGACTTAGTTATTGATAATCTGGTGCCCTATGATTATCCTTCTTAAATGAACTACCTATAATTATTTTGAATAGTTTTTCCATTAAGAATATGGACTTCTTAGTTTAAATCTTTATTGTGTGTTCCTACAATTTAATTTTTTCGAAAATTTTTTTTGTTTTCTAAAATGCAATTGCCTGCGGGCGCCAACACCCTCTTTCAATTTTATTTTAAGTAATGTGACTCTTGTTGAACTTTTGTGTAGACTTGATTATTGTTAATCTGGCGCCATAAAAATATTTCTTCTTTTAAAAGAAGTTTTTTCTGTTTAAAATTCTGGGCATTTTTGTTTGTAATGTGTATTCCTAAAGTGAAATTTTTTCCAAATTTTGTTTTCTAAAATGCAATTGCCTGCGGGCGCCCACACCCTCCTTCAATTTTTTTTTTAGTAATTGACTCTAGTTGAAATTTTATTTAGTCTTGAACATTGATTAACCATAGATTTTTTTTGGAATGTAATATGTTGAATTTTGTGTATAGACTTGAATACTGATAACCTGGTGCTTTATGAATAATTCTTCTTTAATGAACTTAATATTTTGAATAATTTTTCTGTTTATGAATCTGGGCATTTTAGTTAGAAGTTTGTAACATGTATTCTCTTAATATAAGTTAATTAAATTTTTTTTTGTTTCCTTAAATGCATTTGCCTGCGGGCGCCAACACCCTCTTTCAATTTTTTTTTTAAGTAATGTGACTCTTGTTGAAATTTTGTGTAGACTTGGTTATTGATAATCTGGTCCCTATGAATAATCCTTCTTAAACGAACTACCTATAATTATTTTGAATAGGTATTGCTATTAGTTATGGACATTTTAGTGTGGATTTATTCTTTTTTTGTTTCTCAAAATGCATTTGCCTGCGGCGCCAACACCCCCTTTCAATTTTTTTTTTTTAGGAGTGTGGCTCTAGTTAAATTTTTGTGTAGATTTGAACATTGATAATCTGGTACTCTATGAATAATCCTTCTTAAATGAACTACCTATAATTATTTTTAATAGTTTTTTCATTAAAGTTTATGGACATCTTAGTTTGAACTCTTTAACGTGTATACCTACTATTTAATTTTTTTCTAAATTTTTTTTGTTTTCTAAAATGCATTGTCTGCGGGCGCTTACACCCACCATCAATTTTTTTTAAAGATTTTAACTCTAGCTGCATTTTTTGAACATTTCAATTTTATTCGTAATTTCTTTAACTGGTGTTGTATTTTTGTAGATATTATTTATACATTGATAACCTGATACCCTCTGTATTATCGTTCTTTAGTGAGATATCATTTTGAATAGTTTTTCTTTTTAAATTCTGGGCAATTTTGTTTGTACTTTGTAATGTGTATTCCTAAAGTAAATTGTTTCTAAATATTTTTTTGGTTTCTAAAATGCATTTGCCTGCGGGCGCCAACACCTCCCTTTTAATTTTTTTTTTATGATTTTGTATGTAGCCGAATTATTAAACAATGATAACCTTGACTCATACGAATAAAAAGTTTTTTTCGTTTAAGATTATGGACATCTTGATAATCTGGTACCCTAACAATAATCCTTCTTAAATTAACTACCTATAATTATTTTGAATAGTTTTTACATTTAATATTATAATCATCTTAGTTTGAACTCTTTAATGTGTGTTCTTACTATTTAATTTTTTCCAAATTTTTTTTTTGTTTTCTAAAATGCATTTGCCTGCGGGCGCCAACACACCCTTTCAATTTTTTTTTTTTTTATTAGTGTGTACCTACTATTTAATTTTTTCCAAATTTTTTTTTTGTTTTCTAAAATGCTTTTGCCTGCGGGCGCCAACACCTCCCTTCTAATTTTTTTTTATGATTTTGTATCTAGCCGAATTATGAAACAATGATAACCTTGACTCATACGAATAATCCTTCTTTAATGAACTAAATATTATGAAAAGTTTTTTCCGTTTAAGATTATGGACATCTTAGTTTGAACTCTTCAATGTGTGTTCCAACTATTTAATTTTTTCTAAATATTTTTTTTGTTTTCTAAAATGCATTTGCCCGCGGGCGCCAACACTCCCTTTCATTTTTTTTTAGTAATGTGACTCTAGTTTAATTTCTGTGTAGACTTGAACATTTATATTCTGGTACCCTATGAATAATCCTTCTTTAATAAACCATATGTTTTGAATAGTTTTTCTGTTTAAAATTATTGAGAATTTTTGTTTGTACTTTGTCATGTGTATTCCTTAAGTATAATTTTCTCCATATTTTTTTTTTGGTTTCTAAAATGCATTTGCCTGCGGGCGCCAACACCCCCTTTCAATTTTTTTTTTTATTAGTGTGTACCTACTATTTAATTTTTTCTAATTTTTTTTTTTGTTTTCTAAAATGCATTTGCCTCCGGGCGCCAACACCCCCTTTCAATTTTTTTTTTTGTTATGTGACTCTAGTTGAATTTCTGTGTAGACTTGAACATTGATAATCTAATACTCTATGAATAATCCTTCTTAAATGAACTAGGTACTATGAGTATTAAATGGTTAGTTAAATGTTTAATGTTGTGTTTTTTAGTTTTTATTAATGTTCTATTTAAGGTTTATATGTATATAAATAAATGTAAAATAAATGTAAACATTGCCTACTATAAAGGCTAATCGGCTAATCGGCCGCCATTTATAAAAATTGCGGCCGATTTCAACTGTAGTCACAGCTGTAGTAATATTCACTATCACTATCCTGATTCTTTCTTTTCGATACCGATCTAAGTATGATGGATAGAGTTACCGTAATTATGATCGTACAAATTACCATGTCGAAATCTACTGTCATTTGGGTAATACATCTATTAGGAAATATCCAGCAAATTACACTTTCGGCCGCATACGTGGTATCGATATTAATTTATATTTATCTTTTTTTTTTTAATTAAAACTTTGTTCAATCTTCAATAAGAGTGAAATAAAATAAAATTTATAGTTTCAATTGAATTATATCAAAATAATATTATCATCGTCATTCTTCGTTTAAATATCTAATTTTGTGCAAATTTGATTTTAAAACGTTTTTAAGAAAAAATTGTGTTAATATATTTTTTAGATTTTTTGCTTACCTACTTATAAGTTATACTGTTATAGTATTAACTACTTGAGGAACCTTGTTTTAAATAATTTTATTTCACAAGCATAAATATTTCATTATGTTTGACTACTAAATGTTGATTGATGTTTAATTTTACTAATAATCTTATTTTGTCGTTAAAGATATTTGACATTTATCATTTTACCTTTAAAAAAAAATTTTAATATTTTTACTTTAGTTTTATTTAACCTTAAATTACTTAAAAGTATGTTAATCATAAAGACACGCACCAAATGAGTTGACATTATAATTTCAAATAATTTGTAAGTGAAAAATTAAAATAAAGGTAAATAGGTAAATTATAAAACAATATTTCATATTATTTTGTCCTTTTATTTTTATTAAATTTTTATTTTTCCTGTTAAAAACTCGCCTAAAACTATACCAGTAAAAAAAAATGTTTTGTTAAAATAGATCATGATGAAAAAATTAAAAAAAATTTAAACAAACAATATTGCAACGGTGGATGAAGGGAGGGGGGCGAAGTATGTTTTAACCTAAACAAAACATTTAAGCTTGATTAATTATTAAATACAATTTGCTTAGGTACGTATCTACTTTTATTATAATACCAATATACGACGTATAACTCCTACTCTACGGGTACCTTTTTTTTTGGGTAGATACTTACCTGGCTGGCACCTGCGTATTATTATTAGTTTATTACATTCCACTTTAATATTTATAATTGGCTGCAGAGAGGGAGGGGGCAAAGTATGTTTTAACCAGAAAAAACATTTTTAATAATATGATTAATTAATGTACAATTTGATAGATTTTTAGTCAACATTTGAAGTAGGAAGGTATGCCTATTTGGTTATTTATTTTTGATAAAATAATTACAAAAAAATCGTTTTTGTCAAATACTGGTATTCTCATTTTCAGAAATTTTTTTTTGAAAACCCATATAGCGCTTTTTCCCTATCTGGGGTCATAGTTATATTTTCCCAAATACATTATTATTATTATTATTATTATTATTGTTTGTGTATTGGCAATATTAACATCGCAACGAGGCGTTATCATCGGAATGACAAGTGCGTATTTCGGCTACGTGTTCCAGCTATAATAATAATATTATTATTATTATTAAAATCGACGTATATGTAAAGTGTAAACGTCTCGAACTACGTTCGAATGTCAAACAAACTCTAATAACAATAATATAAATCGTGTGAATTAATGTGCCGAATAGTAGCATTTTTCTTTACATAATGGTATGAATATTGTATATCGTATAAGTTATATAGGCGCAACTAGGGTTACAATTCTGGGGATGCTACAGCCCGCCTGACAAAACTATTAATTAAAAATAACCCATAGACTAGTGCCTACCAACATCAATAAGGAATAAATTTGGGAAGGCAAAATCATAATCAGAGGGGCTATAGGTAATAATTCCATCGAACTATTGCCTTATCATTGTAATAACTTAAAAATGAGATAAAATATAAGAATGACTCCTGTCGATAATTATATTAAAATCTGATGTTAGAATATTAAATATACGCTATTACCTTCCTCCAGGTGTTCAGAGGGCGCTCGAGATCGTGTATTCGAGAATTATATCAAATACACCGTACAATATAATTTTATGTAAAAAGCGCATATAAAGTTATAACTGCAATCAATATAAAATATTATATCAAATGCCTTACCTGATTCGCAGTTGTTTGTGTATGATATTATGGGAGTCTTAGGTTTTGAAATGAAACAAAGTAATACTTCAAATGCACAAAATTGAATTAAAGAACGCACTGTTATTGCTCGCACAAGGAGTCCAGTTGTCGTTCGTTTTTGAGACTTGAGAGGTTGTTACTCTGGTGGTTAGTGCTCACTGCCCATGCATTGGTTTAAGGGACGACATGGATATGCCGACCAGAGAGTGGTAGGCGGTTTTTATCAAAGGTTTTTGTATTTACCCGAACTAGATTTCTCTTCGGCGGCAAATACCTTTTTGTCGGTAACAATAGTTTTATTAGGGATGTCCGATTTCTAAAAGCGACAGTCTGGCCGTTATTTATTACTCTGTAAGATTTTAGTTTATTTATTATAATGGTGTGTGAGCATATCATTACGGGATTCTGCTGGCTGTTATTCTCATCGGCGACCTTAGTAACATAACAGGCGTCCGGCCTGTCTAATGCCTACCCACGCCCTGGACACGTATCCGCGCAACGTCCTTTCGCGGCGCGGATGTGCGCCTGTCTGCCGCTCGACCACCGGAACAATAAACTCCTTGCAGTCCAGACATCCGGTTTGCCCACTCTTCGCCGACTTTCTGCCATCGGCCTTGGCCGGCCGCATCCCGGTGCAATCCGCCTGCAGTTCTTTTCCGGTCTTTGCGTGGCCGTCGAGGTCCAAAAGTGCAGCCCGTCCATGCGATGGTTCGGACTGTCCGCTGCAAGACTGCACTTCCGGAATCTCCTCGCCTTGGCCGATGACGACCGCGCTCACCATCGAAACGGCGTAGTCGCTTAAACCAGCTCCGTAGAACTCTTCCTCTCCGTCGTTCATGACTTCGGTTTTGTGTACTTTAGAGTAAAGGAGTTCACTTTTCGCTAACAGAGCTGCTACTACGTCCATTGCAGACACGTTTAAATAATCCCTGAGGACCTCGTCGTCGTATACGCGTTGCATGATGGTTTGGAAAATTATGCGTGTTTGCTACTCGAAGATGTAAAATGTTATGAACGCAAAACTAGAAAACCGTCCTATAAAAAATATAGGCTGTCGTCGAAAAAAACAAATTTTTTCCAGACGGCGGCGGTGCCGAGTTGTTATTATTCTAACCAGCCGCGAGTACGCGCACGATAGTAATATTATGTTCTGATCGGTCGGCGTTAAGATTTCGTGGCTTTTTAATTTTTTCAAATCCGTTATTATTGATACCTATATACGCGTTTTGGTAAAATAATATATTATATTATAATATTTTAACGAGTAATCGTGTTTCGGTTTGTATTTGGTGTACTGCAGTGCTCGTCGTTGCATAATGTACCTACATGTACTGTTAGGGGTCTTTTAGATTCTGAACGAAGCGATGAATGACGTATTGATTTTGCAACGATGTATATGTTTATTTTTTGCGTATCTTCACGTTTTATTTAATATAATGATTAGATCTCAAACTTTAACGGTTATTTTTGATAGCAAACTGAATTTAGTTGGTTCATAAATATAAAAAATTCTATGTCTTTGCTCTGTTTTTTCGAACATTATATTATTACCATATCTGCAGCTAGAACTTGGAATATAGTTCAATGATTTCGTGAGATATTAAATATTTTATCAATCCTATTTTTTTGTATAGTGAATAAGGAACTATTATAATATAATATTTACAAATTAAAGCTAATAAGAACCATAATTATAATAATATTGTGGTATAAAAAAAATGAAAGCAAGCGAAGGTGGGAATCGCTCACTCCACTGTACATTAGGTTTCAAGTGAGCCACTGTAATAAGTGTGTTCATTTTGAATTAAATTATATAAAATTATTGTATAAGAAATATGATTTTGATTGGATACCGTCAGTCAGCCCAGCCTATATTTTTAAGTTTATTTTATGACATTATTGCTAATAAAGTAGTTAATTTTACTATTAGACATAACAATACAAAGAGTAGGTTGATTTGAAAAGGTTATTGTTAATATAAATAATATAATAGTATAATTTCAAAGTTATGAGATTTTTAAATTGCATAAAAATACCTAAAATATTTATTCTTTGTTTAAATATCAAATGTTGTCCTTATTTGAACTAATAGGTACTTACCTAAAAAAATGACCATGCATACATTTTTTTGCATTTTTTAGTATTTGATTACTTATGACTTTATGAGGAATCTTATTTGGAATTTTCAATTGTTAGTTATAAAATTGATAATTTTAAACATTTTTAATTAGCAAATTTAATTTTTATGGGTTTGACAAATTTTGTCAAAATTCTAACTTCAGACGCTTATTAAAAATTACTGTGAATTTACACGGAACTAACTCATGTATATTTCCGGTCTTTGGAGTCAGGAATGGATTTGATTCGTCATCTAGGCAGTGCCGTGCTAACTCTCATTGGTGCCCCAGTGCAATAATATTTGGCGCCCCTAATAAACATACATGTTTAAATATTTGCCGCTCTAACACACTTGCCCCATTTGCCACCCCATTAGCACGGCTCTGCATCTAGGGGGGGAGGGAAATATCTTTTTGGTCCAATTCATGTGATATACCGAGTTTTGCTTAGTATTTGGATTTGCCGTGTTTTTGCTTACAAAACATCAAATCTATTTGAATTAACGCATATTTTCTTATTTAAGATTTCATTTTTAGACGGGTTTTAATAGGAAATACTCAATTTTTAATTAAAAAATTGGTGTATAACCACTAATTTTACTGTTAGGAACAAAACAATAATTAAATTAAATTAAAATTTAAAAAAAATGGTGATATCCCTGTTCACGCTTAGCACGGCAGTATATATACAGATTTTTGAAAGAAATTATTATTTATAGGTAGTTTATGATGTCTAGGGGGGCATGTCCACTATGTCCCCCCCCCCTATACTGCGCGCCTGTTCAGACTTGGGTGTCAGCACCAGTTCGTCCGTGTGTGTTCGGCAACATGATCCGAGGCAATAACGCTGTGGGGCAAGTGACCAGATGAACAGAAAAAACAACTTAGCAGGGGCACCAGAAGGTCAAATGCTGACAGTTATTGGATGCTTCTACTCTTGCAGTCGATTCCTTATATTAAAAGTATTTTTCAAAAACTTTTCTTTTCTATGCGTTAAAATTACAGTGTTTATGTACATAAATAATGCATTTTAAACAAGTAAAAATTACTTTTGTCAAATGTAAATAATACATTTTTGTTTTCTATATCTGTGCCTACAACAATTTTATTTTAGAATTTAGATCATATGGTATGGATGGAGTCATGTCCCAATATTTGAAGCACATAATATTATAAGCAACGAGTCTTGAGATGTGCTTGTGTAAACTCGTCGTGTATTTATGCTAATAACTGCATTCTCCATGAGAATTCATGAGTAATAACTAGTGAAACAAGTGATACATATGCACAGATTTCTATACTGTAGTATAGAAATCCGTGTAAAAAATAGATGTATAATATGTTACGGTAAAAGTATGAATAACTGGTTAAACCTAGGATTTATCGGTTAACCCTAAGATTTATATTACACTACAGTGCAATTATACAGGTACAAAAATAATATTTTAATAACTAATGAGTCCAGTCAAAATGTATACATTTTCACACATCAAAATCTAGTTAATAGTTTTGATTATATTAGATTGATTTAATCAATGCACAATAAAAAAGTTCAAACAATATCAGATAAGATTTTATACATTTTAATTGAGTAAACCAGCCTTGTAAAATTGTCAGTATAATAGATATCACGTTTGTGTGATTGTGAAACTAATAATCTGCTGCACTAGTTGCCAAATAATCCCTACGGCCGATATTAGATGCTTGTTTGGTTTGTATTGCTTCTAATTTAGGACAGTCTGTAATCCTGTGGCCCAAACCACCACAATAACTGCAACCTCTTTCATCTAAAATAATAAATATAAATTTAATATATTCCGCAAAGAAAATAAAAATAATAGTAAATTTGAACCTCCAAGTTGCAAGTATTTCTCATTTTCTGATTCCAACTCGGACAAAAATAATGGAACATTTTGACGAGCTTCTATTAACAAATGCTTTAAATCCAACAGTACAGATTCATCATTTGCTTTATTGATAAATGTTGTAGCTATACCAGTTTTACCTGAACGACCAGTTCTACCAATTCTGTGTACTAAATTCAAAAGTAAATACATTGTTATTGAACATAAAAAATATCATATTATGTTTTCAATCACAAACCATAGTTTTCTACATCATCAGGCATATCATAGTTGATTACATGCTGTATTTCTTCAAAATCTAAACCTTTTGAAGCTACATCAGTAGCAACAAGTACGTCTTTTTGGCCTTTCCTAAATGCATCGACAGATTTTGAACGTTCCTCTTGATCTAAACACATGGGCGTAAAAATATAATATACAATTATAAAGGAAATATAAAACCTTTTCCTCCGTGTATAGCCACAGCTTCAACTCCTTTGAGTAATAAATATTCATGTATTGCATCAACGTCTTGTTTTTTTTCAGCAAAAATTAAAACTGGTGGGGTAGTTTTTTTTAAACATTCTAGCAAATAAACAACTTTTGCTTCTTGTTTGACATACTCTACTTCCTATTATTATATACATTTATTAGATAAAATATGATAAATTAGAATTAAAAATAAAAATTTACTTGAATGACATTCATAGATGCTGCACCTGCTCTACCAACATTGATGGTAATTGGTTTGACTAGGGCTGATCGAGCAAAATTTTGAATTTTTTTTGGCATAGTGGCTGAAAACAACAATGTTTGTCTCTGGCCCTAAAATATAAATCGATAGTATACAATTACTATAATCAAAGTGTTTAAGATAACGTTTATAAATATTAAAAGATATACTAACTTGAAAAAATGAAAATATAGTTCTCACATCTTCTTCAAAACCCATATCAATCATTCTATCAGCTTCGTCCATACAAAGGTAGCTAGTAAATAATATTAATGTTCATTAAATTCAAATATTTTAAAAAAGTAAGATTAAAATGTATTAACAAACCGACAAACTTCCAAATTGATCATTTTCTTATCTAACATATCCATTAGTCGACCAGGAGTTGCAACCATTATGTGCACACCTCTAAATAATTCAAATAAAAATAACAAATATAATCTTTATATATTTATTTATATACATAGAAATAAAGTTGATTGTTTAAAAATTACCTTTTAATAACATCTAGTGATTCAAAAACGGGTATGCCTCCTATAGCTAAACATGATCTAAGTCTTGGGTAGTTGGATCGTTCCAGAAATGTCATATAGTGATTAATAATATCAAATGTTTGTTTTGCTAATTCTCTAGATGGACAAATTATTAATCCTATAAAATATGAAACAGTTCAAATGTTATTCATTAATTTATTCATAAAATACTAATTATAATACCATAAGGTCCTTCATTAGGCTTGAACGGTAATTTTATTTCTTGTTCTAGACAAAACATCAAAAGTGGCAGTACAAAAACTAAAGTTTTACCACTGCCGGTAAATGCTATACCAATCATATCTCTTCCAGATAATCTATACATAATATATAAATATTTCATTAAATAAATATTAATCTAACTTATAATGAATGACAAATTTGTTTTTTTTTAATACATACACAGTGGGAATTCCTTGGATTTGAATTGGTGTTGGTTTTTTAATACCTTTTTGAGAAAGTCCAGCCATAATACCCTTGTTTAATTTCATTTCTCTAAACGATTTGAGAGGAGGAGGAATTTCTTCACCTTCAACTAGTATACGTAATTTAAGACGTACATTTTCATGACGTTCTTCTGGCATGGCTAAAATATATCGAGGAGCTGTCCAACTAGAATGAACAAATAACATTTATTTAAAAAATTTTTAAAATAAATAGCAATTTAATGTTGTTTTAACCAATGTTTATTATAACCTTGTTTTAATTGGATCATCATATTGAATGCCTTTGGCCAACTCAGCCACACCCATCAAGGCTTTTTTTTCTGCAACGCTTTCCAAAATTTTTTCTTCTTCTTTTAATTGTTTTTCCATTTCACTTTCTTTTTTTGCTGTAATTTACATAATACATTATAGGAATATTTTTATAATATTTAGTAAAAATAAATATCCTTACCTTCGGCAAGTTTCTTAAGTTCTGTGTGTTGATCCAAAAGACTAATGTTTGATTTCCTACCCCATACTTGTCCTTCAGTTTCATCATCATCTAATTCCTCACTAGATGTTTTAATTTTTCCAGATTCTTCTTTAAGCTAAAAAATGTTTAAATATACTACAGATTTAATTTATTGATTAAAATTAAATTAATATTACCTTTGAGAGTCTACCTAATTTAAGTAACTCTTGTTTTTTCCGTTCTCTGACGGGCACATATGGTACATATTCATCATCGGAATTGGTTTCTTCATCATTGTCCCTTCGATACCGCTGAAGCAAATAACACAAATTAAGTTTAACTGTTAAATAGTGAAAAATTAAAATACAATAATTAAATAATTATAATAGTATTTCAGAAACAATGCTATGTAAGTCATTATTACCTTATGTGGTACCTTGAATTCGGACATATTTATTTGAAATGTTAAATAAATTATTGAACTTATAAAAAAAACAAATAATAATATTATAGTTTAAGACTTACGTTTGCATTTTGCAAATCCAAATAATGTAAACGAATCGAATCCTACAAGCAACTAAACAAGTAAACAACAATTTTGAACTTACATCAAAATATTATATTTTATTATCTCCTGTGTATAAGAAGATAATGGATGATACTCCTGATAAGCGCTATCGTCACGGGAAAACTACATCATGAGATACCAACGGACAAAACTAACCGACGAACCACAAAGAAGAGAAGACCAGCCACAAGATCAGCTATATAAATAATATCTTCCCTGCATCGTGTCCGTGATCTGCGCATATTATCTTCTCTGTATCGTTAAAGTTTAGATAGTACAAAAAAAAGTTCTACTGTTCCGTGACCTATCATAGTAAGTACAATAAATAAGTATTAATTAAGTCATTAATGTGATATCGTTGGACATTGTTTACCATTTTACCATGTTTGGCAGCAATGGGTCGTTCCCACTCCCCCGCGGCCCAGTCGATCATCATCAACGATAGTACTATCTTAAATCGTACCCATCACGGCCATCGCCAGGCACCGATATCGTTAATTGTTTCCAGTTTTCCAGTCCATTATATCTTAATTGCGTTAATTCTCATTTCTTAGTGCGTGCGGTACATTTCAACGCGTTAATAGTACAAAGCATCATTGTTATATTATTATTATTTGTATCTCAGTAAGATTGCTGAGGTAAGTTTAGAAATAGCCGGACGTACGTTATGATACCGACCATGGTCGGGCGTTTAGACACGGCGGAAAGAAGACACAAACACACGTCGAAAGGGCACGAACAGTAAGTGTCAATCAAAACAAAATGTAGATAGGTATTCTGTAGACCTGATCTCTCTGAGCAGTACTGCGGTAGGTAGATGTAGGTTCCTGTTGTGAAATCGTCGACATCTTGGCACCCGTCAGACTTGCGCTTGTTGATCGAAACGATGCTTTGTTTTTTTTTATAATAATTATAAACGTCGTCGTTTGATCCATTGAATTGCGGCAATCGTGTGTGTTTCCGGTGTTTTGATGATCCCTATAGTTTCAACACTAGGCACCCGTGTTAAATTCAACGATTTCACTTGGTATATTGTTATGTGTTTACTCCCTAGACCCCGTTAAAACGTTTTATTTGATTGAATGAGACTTGTGCTGTATTATAAGTTTTCTTTGATAGTAATGTGTGACAGTATTTTTGTGGGATTTCAAATAATTTGCACTATAAGAATCAAGTAATAATAATACGATAGACAGTGTTTGGGATTCTCAATAGCTATAACTCATTCTTTTCATATTGTTGAATCACTAGAATCTAGTATAATCTTATACTAATGACAATATACTAGTTAGAGTACCTACGTGACGAATATTCGACATCAACGCAGTTTAGCTTCCTGGAAATTTGTTGGATTTTTTTTCTAAAATTTGCTTGCTTTATTTGATGGTACTTCATAAAAAAAAAATGTTATTCATAACCTTATGAGTTATGATTGAATACAATTAATATTCTGGTAATATTCAATATTTTATTTGTTGAAAATTGTTTAGATCAGTATAAACAAAACATTTGTTTATTGTTTTAAATAGTATTCCCTTGTGAAGATTTTATCCTAAACTTTTATTATAAACCTATTAATTATATTTTAATTTAATTTTAGCTAATCATAACTTTTGGAATATATGGTTTTAACATCTAAATTATTTTATTTGGTTCTTTTATTACTCAATTTAATTTATAATATAATTGTAGATACTTAGGTATATTCAAAACAGTATATTTTAATATTCTAAATTTTAAAAAGTTGACAACTTCATTATTTTTGTTATTTTATATCAGATAATCATAAAATGAATTATAAATGTATATTATTTTCTCAGTTAGTTTAAATATTATTGTGCAATAAAATTTAAATTATACAGATTAAAAATGTATTTTACAAGAAAAAACTGTCATTTCAGTGTAATAACGCATTTAACTCCTATGATAAGTTTGTTTGAGCAAAACGTGATAATATAAGCTAATCATTATCATTTATCACTTACCATTGTTTTTGCCGAGGTATTGGCTGTTAGGAAAAAAATTTATTTTTTGTATATTCTGATTTTCGTAGGTTATTTACTTTAAAATCAATTTTGATAGTTAGGTATTTGACTAAAGAAGAAGAAGTTAATTTTGACTAGGTATTTATTTTTTTTTTTGATAAATTACCGATATATTTATCTACCATTCTTCCTGACTTTAACAATAATGATTGAATCTAAATATATGTTTTTTATGGAATATCCGGCAAGGTATAAAACTTTTACACTACTAGTTGTTCTCATTTTCATAGTTAGTTAATATAAACAACATCCAGCTGATGATAGAATAATCCTACGATTAGTAAGAATCTTATTTAATTATACTTCTGATTATTAATCCATAACCATAACATGAAATAATTAAAACATTTAAGGTATCTAAATGTTTCATTTTTTTTTTTAGATTATTAATCTATATTTTATTAAGTATAAGGTGCCTTTAAAAAATTGAGTGTTTTGTTTATGCATCGGTACTATGTAGTATGTACCTATGATCTCAACCTTATGAAAATTATTATATTACTAAAATAGAGTTTTTCAAGTTTCCTAGCTGTACCTAACGAAATGTATATCAAAATAAAAATATTGAAAATGTAATTATTATTATTATTATATTATTGTTATTGTTAATTTACATTATTTGTCGTGTACGCAAGTGATTTCTCATTTAATAAGTGTAAAAACATTAATATCAAATCAGTTTTTAATATTTTACTGTAAATTAAAAAATATATATATTTATTTTTATAAGTGTAATTTTCTAGAATTTGATGTCGATTTCAAATTTCTTATAACATTTTGAAAAAAAAAACACTGATTAAAGTCATTCAGTTAACGCCGATGTAGTAAGCATAAACGCTCTTGGTAAGTGTATTAAACTAAAACTAAACTTTTACGTGAGGTTATTCTTTATTAAATTATACTAAAATAATAATCGTTTCGTAGGGTAATTAATTTTTTCACCATATTATGAAAAATAATAATATGTGTATTTTTTAAAAACTTTAATAATTTTACTTCAATTTGTTGATCAAACGTGTATTCACATATTATATATTTTTTTTTTTCAGAAATCCTGCTGTTTGTTGACAATTAATTGTAATAGATATTGGTAAAAGCCTATGAGTCATGAAGCATCATGTCTCCCACAGGCGCACCGGCTTTACCACCTCGTAAACTATCACAAACAAATCGCCCTCAATCTGTCGAACCGATTGCAACTAGATTGAAAAATCCATTACTAGAACCCAGTTGCATAGAAGAAGCAGAATGGTATTGGGGCGACATAACCAGGGATGATGTACAAGAAAAACTTGCTGACATGCCTGATGGTACGTTTCTGGTTCGAAACGCATCAAATAAGACTGGAGAGTATACTTTGACATTAAGGAAAGGAGGAACCAATAAATTAATAAAAATATATCACAAAAATGAAAAATTTGGTTTTTCAGAACCTTACAATTTTTCTTCTGTTATTGATCTTGTGAACCATTACCGTAAAGTTTCTTTGTCGCAATATAATGCAACATTAGATGTAAAGTTATTGTACCCTGTGTCCAGATTTCAACAAGATGAAGAGTTCGGTACTTGGAAAAGTTTGAATGTAGACGTTGTATGGATGCGTTTGATCGAACTGCTTAAAGATATTTTGAAGAAATCTATTTCATATGAAAGATTGTCTAAAGAATTTCAGACTACAACGGTTGATATATCGTCAATGCGTATGGGACTGCAGCAGTACCAGGAAGTGAATAGAATGTTTGAAGATCAGTTAAGAGTACATGATAAATTTCTTAACGAAGCTGAACGCCATGAATCTGATAATCTAGTTAAAAATATTGAAATAGTTAAGAGACGAATTAAGTTACTGCTAGACGGCAAAGCGGTACTTGAGGAGAAATTATTCACGTATGTTTTTTTTTTAAATATATATTATATTACTTGATATTAAATGTAGTTATTTTGTTTTTAGACAAGTGGACTATAGTCAGACATTGGAGCGGCAAATGTATCAATTAAAACAAGAAGGTGCAATAATCACACGTCGGAAAGATAAATCAGTTCGGTGGTTATTGAACCATGGTGTGGCTTACGAAGCAATTCATCGAGTGCTGAACGGCACTGATTGGAATACTTGTAAGCCTGAAGATATTCAACTTCCTCAGAACCTTTCTCATTTAGATGAGGGTACTTGGCTACTGCAACCCTGTTCACGTGTAGATGCTGAGCGTCTGTTAAATGGCAGGCGCAATGGAACATTTTTGATACGACCTAGTCGTACAGGGCAATCGGCATTATCTATAGTTTGCAATGGAGTTGTAAATCATTGTATAGTATACAGTACTCCAAAAGGATTTGGATTTGCTGAACCTTACAATATATATTCATCTCTAAAAGATTTAGTCATGCATTATTCTCAAACTTCCTTAGAAGAACATAATGATTCTCTGACTACTACATTAGCTTACCCCGTAATTGCTGAAAATGACAAAAAATTAAATGAGTAGTATATTACCAGTATCAACAAGTATGTCATAGTGTTTATGCAATTTGGTGATTCAATTTTTGTGATAATAATTACCTATTAAATGTTAATTATTTACTAGTATTAACGAGTTATTTAATGAGGAGCAATATTTTTCATATAAGTGTGCATTATTAAGATATATTATTGATGAAATTATATTTTAACTTATTTATATTTATTATACTAATACAAACTTGTTTTCTTTTGTGTCCAAATATTTATGTAAAAATTATTTGTGTATAGTATACATTAAATTATGTTAAAAATATTATAAATTTATACAATTTAACAAAATATTTTTCGTTAAAAAATATGTGTTTTTATTTTTATATTCTAATATATTAGAACAACAATAATGAAAATTTATTTTATTCTCACCAAGTGAGATTATTTATTGTCATAGACAGATATAACTATATTAACAAGAGTGATTTTTGGCTTTCTATTATACATTTTTAAATTTTTTAAAAGCATATTTGTGATAAGTATATTATATTGTTTAATACTTTTAAATAGTTTTTTTTTTATAATATGAAAATGCAAAAACTATAAGTTAGTTGTTACATTACTTAAAAAATAATAATATGTCATTTGCTATGAAGTACTTACCTTTTCAAATAGATTATATTCTAAAGTCTAATTGTTAATTGTTTCCTAATAACCTAAAATTGGCCAAACATGGGGAAAATACCAAATTAACTAAAATATATCACTCAGTAATTTCTCACAAAAAAAAAAATGTTATTAGCCCTAAAGGCTAAAACTATATTTGTTGATTAAAACCTATCATAAATTATCTATATTATCTACATTCACAAATAAACACCACCATAAAAGGATAAGATTCAACTTTTCCTTGCTGAACAATTAATAGACCTAACCTAACCATAATTAAAAAATAAATTCAGATAAAAATAGTCTGGAGTTTAATTAATGTCGCAACGATAGTATCAATAAAATTCACTTAACAAACGTCAAAAGTCAACAGTGGTCGCCTGACTTGTGTAAGCTTTTTGTTTACTAAATATAAACAGGAAATCTCGACAAAGTTTAGTTCCATCTAAACAAATTAATATTTTTATTCTAGTATTATAAACATAAAAGGTATTAACAAAATGTTCAATAGTTCTAATGTGATTTCTTTTTACAAATCTTCCGAAGTTTTGGCTGTACAGTGTATACGTACATGGTGCATTTACATAAATACATTTGTGTGTTGTGGGGGGGGGGTCATAAGTAAAAAGATATTTTCGTCAATCTATTGAAAAATAAATCGTGTACACCTACAATATAAATTATAATTATATGCATGGAATACAATAAATTAAATATATTCTTGCTTGACCGGGATTACAGAAAGTATTCTTGAAAACATTTAGAGTGGGTAAGGTGGCTGGACTCTACCATGTACGGTGTACATTGTACACGTGCCCGGATGTACCCTTATTATTTCTATTTTTGTGATTCGAGTACAGATATACTGGAGAACATTATTGCATATTTGCATGTGATGATTTCCAGTGGCCTTCCAGATTCCGAATTCCACCGGCTAATATATCTTTTTGCCTTGAAAGTTGCCTGTCCAGATAAGAACGCCGTTCGTGATCGAGGTTCGAACCGGCAACGTTTTTTTTTCTAATGTGATTATAATTTTTTTCTAATAGGCAATTTTCTTTAGACCTGTAGATACTCATAAGTCAGAGGTCAATAACATTATGCAAATAAATAATATTCGACAAATCAAATTCAGGACTGACTGGCGACTGCTATCATATTAGAAACTTGGAAATCGGTTCAGTAAAGATTATTTTGCATTTCCTATTATTTATTTTCTATATTATGTACCTAGGTACAACTAATTTAATTAAAATGGTATATTTTTAATAGGAAATATGCACATGCACACTGCGCATACATTTAGTCAATATAATAGGATCTAAAATAATTATTAGTGTTATTAGCAATCGGAATTGTATAAGGTAAACCAATTTTCTGAAAATTGATTGGCCAATAAAATAAGATATGGCATGGATACATACGATTATACGAACAATTTGTGATTATGAATGTCGTATCACGTCCGTCAACATTTTTGTGTGTCTGACTTAGTAAAATAATCTTAAATATTTGTTTGTGTCATTTTATATGGCTTATACTGACTTCCGCATTTTTTTTCGGTGTTTTTACAAACAAGATTATTTATTTTTTGTAGGTTAGGTATATAAATATATAATACTAAAATACTTATTACAGTACTTATTATTCTTTACATTACAAATGATAACCTTCTTTGTAGCCCCTAATTTTTTTTTTCATGTATCTTTACTGTATTAACATTAACGAGGTAATGAATGACGATAGAAATGCATAAGTGCCATAAGGTCTCGACATACTTTACATTACCATTCAACATCAGAGTTATGATGGCTAGTCTATCAAATTTCAAATTTGTAATTATATTTAGATCTTAACGATTTTTGTTTAACAAACTATTTGTTTTTAGTGATACCGGCTCTTGCTGTAAGATTTGGTCAATGATTATTTAACTGTTTTTCCTATGGCCCTTAAATGTTCAAAATTTAACCCTAAACTTTAACATGGAAATTAATCGTTTTTAACTTATTTTATTTTAGAGAAGACAATTTGAACGTCGAAAGCCACACAATTATCGTGACAATAACAAATCCCCTGAACGAAAGCACCGAAGACATAATTTAAATTCCGACGATGATGATCGTAGAAAAAGACCAAGACATGATCGCAGAGACAGCTCGAGACATCAAGGCAGGTCAGATTCTGATCACGTATGGGGCACTAAAGGCTCGTCGTCTAGTGAAAAGAAACCAGTAGCGAAAAAAGAAGAACCAAATTTTGAAACTACTGGCAAGTTAGCCGAGGATACAAATACTTTTAATGGCGTAGTTATAAAGTACAGTGAGCCAGCTGAGGCGAGAAAACCGAAACGACGCTGGCGATTATACCCATTCAAAGGAGAGAAACAATTACCTGTATTACACATACACAGACAAAGTGGGTATTTACTCGGACGTGATCGTAAAGTGGCGGACATACCAATAGATCATCCGTCGTGTTCAAAACAGCACGCGGCTTTTCAATACAGGCTAGTTTCGGTCAAAAAAGATGGGCGCCGTGTCAGATGTATTCGGCCGTATATTATTGATTTAGAATCAGCTAATGGCACTTATGTTAATAATCAGCGCATAGACTCAAAAAAATATGTGGAATTGATGGAGAAAGACGTCCTTAAGTTCGGGTTCAGTTCCAGGGAATATGTGCTTTTACATGAACATAGCACGGATTCTGGTGATGACGATAGTCTTGCAGAAGACGATCCGAACGAGGAATCCAATGCAGATTGAATGTAAAACTTTTCTTAAGGTATTAAGAAGTTTTCTTATTTTTTTAAACTGTAAATAAAAATATTTTGATACAAAAAAATCAAACTAAGATCGACATTTAATTTTTGCGATTTAAATAATTACCATTGTACAATGCAATATAATTTTGTTTGTGTATATAATACAATGCACGGGGCCTGGTGTGGCTCGGAGATTGGCCTCAGTCACTAACGTATTCTGAGGTCAAGCATCGGCCGACGCGTCGTTCGTTACCGGACGGGTGTCCTTCCGGATTTTTATTGACGAATCCTCGCCACACGCGTGTTCCTCAACCAACTGTAACCCTCTATAAAATGCTAATGGCTATAGTTGCCGATGCTTCTTAAGATCAATGAAAAAAAAAAAAATACAATGAATATTTTTGTGAACAATTTAATGACCTAATAATAAAATAAGTTTTATTTCATATTAAATGAAGATATATTATATTTAATAACCCTATTGTGTCTGTTATGAACATTATTTAGTAGTTACCAATTTACAATTGTTTATACCTTGTATTAAAATTTAAGAATTTAAATATGAGTAGACAAATTTTAATAATGTGGATACATGGTTTGAACAAGTTTTTGTCTTTGGTCCCAACATAAGATTTAAAATGTTCCTTTAGGTAGGTATAATAAAATATTAAAATAATTTCTTCTTCGGGTAAACGGCCGCAAGGACCATACCGTCAAATACCCCTCCTTCTAGCCATTAGCTGTTATACTGTGGTTAAACATATGGTTAACTTACGGTTTACACATAGTGACCTTTTTACTAAAGAAATTCCTTGAAAAAAATATCGTAAGACAAGACGTAAGTACTTATCGAAAAAATGGGATCCAATGCGGGAACCAACGGCTAGATGAAAAAGGAAAAGTCTCGCAGACAGCCTGTTCTGAGTAAACTTGTATAGTTTTATAAGTAGGTCGTATGAATAATACACTATTATAAGATATAATTATTATTCTAACTTAAAGTGCTAAATTATAATACTATAATTTTGCAGGTAAATCACAAAGGTACGATTTTGTGGCATTCGAGTAAATTCGTCTTATGTGTAAGATATTTGGTATATTAATATAATAATATGATTAGTGATGAAACAACTTACAAACAAAATGAAGGTGTCCGTGCAAAAAACAAGACAAATCTTAATAAATAGGTAATATTATACTCTTTGAAATTCATCAATGAAGCCGATTGACTCAAAAATATAATAAATCTCTTCCTATACCATATAATTTAACCTAGTATTTAAGTATAGCCTTCATATGATAATTTGTGTATCTTAAAACTTCTATACTATATTTATATGATATTTAATCTTGTCAGTATTATCACCGAATGGCAATTGTTGTCGCTTTTACGAATGATGAAAAAAAAACAAAAAAGATAATATTTGAATTATTCTTGAATATAGACTTAAACAGGTTAATGAAACAAGTAGGTAGGTACCTAGTTAAAAATGTACACACAAACCTTTGTAAATAGCATAAACAGATGAGTTTCACGTCTCGCTGGGTTTTGCTTTTAGAAAATATTAATTTAATTTTACTTTAATACATTTTAAACCATTTGAAAAATTTAAAAAAGGTGGGTAAGTGGATGTCGCTCTGCTGTACAGTAGGTTACAAGTGGGTCACTGTACTGGATGGTGTCAAATTTGAATTCAATGATATAATATCATTGTATAAGAAAAACGATTCTGGGCGAAAACGGTCAGTCAGCCTATGATATTACCAAATATATTTGATGATATTATTGTGAATAAAGTAATTTATATACCTATAACCTATTTACGTGAAGCCTTGTTTTCAATTTTCAATCCTTAGCTATAAAAGTTGAACATTTTATAAATTTTCAACTACAAAATAATTATTAAATTATAAAATTGATACATTTTGTCAAATAAATTTGAACTTTAAATGCTTAAAAAAAAAAATTGCCTATGTATTTTTAATATTTTTCAACTGCTATTGTAACAATATATCAAGAGCCTTGCCTTAAATTTTCACACTTTTTTACCCAACAAATACAATTTTATTGATATTTATATTAAAAAAAAACTAAAAAAATTGAAAACTGTCAATGTCCGCAAACAGCTCAAAACAAATCAAATTATTTTCAAAATTTTATCGTGTATAGAAAATGGTCATGCAAACATAAGTTTTTTAATTGCAACAAAATAAGAAAATCGTTACATGAGATATCGAGTGAATATCAAATGTTGTAAAAATATGAATTTCAAACGATCATAAAAATTTAATTTGACGTTCTTGTAGACGTTTTTTTTGTTGATAAAGGTAGATAAACTTATGGATAATCTTGTATTACATTTTCAAATAATAGATTTTTTTTTTTTTTTTTTTTTTTTTTTAATATTAATATTTATTGACTTTATTTAGAAATATTACAATCTCTCTATTCAAAACTCTGACTAAGGTTTTTTAATGTTTTTTATCTGCCTTTGAAACAATAACCTAGGAGCCTTTTATTAAATTTTCAAGCTTTTTTAACCAACAAATAAAATTTAATTGATATTTATAGAAAAAAAAAACTAAAAAAATTAAAAACTGACAATGTCCGTCTATAGCTCAAAAAGAGTCAAATTAATTTCAACATTTTATCGTGTATAGATAATGCTAATATAAACATTCAGTGAAATTTTCAAGTTCATACGGTAATTTGTTTTTGAGTTGCACCAAAAACCAAAATCGATTTTCTCGAAAACAGATTTTGCGTAAAAATACCCGTTTTTCCTTAATTTTTCTTTTGCTTTTCACGTTGCTTTTGAAAACTATTGGGAAATTTTGACTTTTGACCCCCCAAAGTACCAGCTAGATTCACTTTCCTATCAAAAAAGTTACTGTTAAAGAAAATCCAAGCATTTTTACTGTCCTAAAAGGTGATGACAGACACACAAAAAAAAAAACACACACACATCATTGTAAAATCAATACATTCATCGCTTCGCTCAGAATCTAAAATTAAAATAATTACAAAATGCTCGATAATCATAGCCTGCAGTGGACAGTGGACACGGTCTAAATGATTTATTTGATGTATAGTTTAATTAATATGACATTACACATTAGAAGCTTTTTTGCCTTTCCAGTAATACGTTTGACCTCGGATTACCTGACACAAACTAATTTATAAAATTTAACTATTATAATAATTTATATTATAATATGTCAGGGCCAATTTTGTTGAAGCTACAGTATAAAAAAATATGTTTGAGTGATTTTCGACCCAAAGCCAACTCGAAAGAAAATGGCGTGTCGGGTCAATTTCCCTTCAAAAATGAATCTACCTACTATTTTCCTCCACAAAAAACGTTAGTTTCTACTTTCCTCCAAATATCAAAATATTTAGCCGATACCCGTGATGTATTGTTGTGTATACCGTGGGTATTATATTATATTATAAAGGAAAAGTAACAGTGTCGATGACATTGTAACGTCGTAATTTTGAATTAGCCTATATAGGATACGTACTTACTTGTTTTATTTTAATTATAATTGTTAATAATTCTAATTTCTAAGTCAAATATATATACTATTTGGTTAATATAATATGATTTAAATAGTATTTTATGTGACAAGGGTGGGCAATTATATATATTGATTATATTCTTAATATTCCATATCGAAAGAAAATTGTCAAGATTTATTTAGTTATTTTTTTTTGGAGGAAAATGGTATCTCATTATTGGAGGAGAATGACTGCGGCCAAATTATGTACTTTTCCCTTCCACACACTTCATTGTCCTTAAAAACCCAATAAGATTACCAATACTAAGACAGGTCCTACCTAAAATTAAATTTATACTTTTTTATAAATTATATTATATTTTAATTATATTTTGTAAATATGTAGGCGTAACAGGGTTTTCTTGATTTAACTTTTAATTATTAGTAATGATTAATTAATTGTTTTAATATATTTGGAAATAGTTTACGGTGTAGTTCACCAATAATGCTCAGTCCCTTTTTTCCTTTATTAATTAGTTTATTAAATTTCAGATTTTCGAAATTTTTAATCATATCTACTTAAATACCATATTTTCAACTTCTTGTGATTGTTCTAACTATTTTTTAGAGTATTCTGTGGTGATACAAACTTCTGTTTTAAAATGAGAACTCTTTACCCTTTTTTACTATACCTTTAAATAATTTAGTTGGATATCCTTATCGAACATTTTGATGTAGGTATAAGGTATCTAAATATCTAATTCAAAATTCTAATAAGTAGTTTCTCAGTTATTGAAATGTTTACACTAAGACTAAGGATGGTTTTACAAAAGTATGAAATAGATATAATCGAGACTGGTTCCCCTATGACAGGACGTTATGTGAAGATGAACAGAAGAACCGATTTTCATTGTTCTCTCACTGGACCGAACATAGTCTTTATTATATTTAAACTATTTTTCAAATCAAATGTGTTGATAAATAAATATTATTTACTAACATTTTCAATGTACTTACAGTATTTTAAAAACAATTCAGTTGGTACATCATATATTATTATAATAGTTTAGTGATCTTAAATACTTTATACTTATATGAAAATTTAATTACCTACCAGCTACTTTAAGCTGATTTACCTACATTGTTTTATTTTTCAGCAAAATATAAAATATGGCCTGAACCGGTCTGAACACGAATGTTGAAATCAATTGATTTGAAATGTTTTTTACGCATTCTTTAGAATTTTAATGCGATATTGATATGAGCATTTCAAATTCTTTGACTATAACAGTCGAATATTTAGATCTACCTACATTTACCATCTATTGATTTTCTTTTGCTTCACATAAGTAATGACACGTTTAGCCAATATAAAAGGAATTACCTATTGAACATTTTCTTATACCTACTTTGGACCAAACACATTTTTAAAGATTGTGGATTCATTCTTGAATTGGTATATTTCTGTTTTTCGTACATATACTGCAGCAGTATGATGACCCGAACAATAATACTTATCTAACCCTATAAAAACATGAAATTGATTAAGTCTAAAAAAAAATGTATTACCTATATACACAGCTATAGGTAGTCCTTGCAAAATAAATATTATATGCATAAAAATCAAAAAATACCGTAAGTATATTTATAATGAGGTGTACCTATGAAGATTTAGCAAAAAGTGATTATCTTTTTAAATCCAATAACAATATTTGTACATCAACCGTCAGAGGCGTTGAAAAGTTAAAGTTTTTAGAAGGGTGTCAGATTTACAAAATTATGTAAAAACAAGAAAATACTGCAGGCTCTGTGCCCACTGTTTAAACTGTCACGCCGCAACTTCGTCCCTGAAGTTAATACATTTAAGTAAATTTATGACAGTTTTGTCGGTTACAGACAATTTAATTATTATTTTGCAATATTTTAAAAGTGACTTCCAATATTGCCAATAACTCGAACCGACCAAAGTGTTGGCGCCTGCATCAGTATATCATAAAATGCGCAATTTTATAATAATAATAAGTAAATAATAAACATTATATGTTAATATTTTTAAGATTTCGCACTAGCTTCCCTTGAAAATAAGTTATCGATTGCATTATGAGATCAATTTTCAAGGTCAGACAAAGTAGGTGGATCGCAATCAGCACAAGCATAGCAAACTGCTGTTGGTAAAATATTCACAATGTGGTAAATAATACATATTTTATACATTTTTTTCTCCAAATATTGGTCGGATAAAATATAAAAATATATTGAAAATCGTATCTATAATTCTATGTTTATTGTCACTTTTCAGAATTGGTACAGGATATTAATTTATCATATTATAGGTACCAACCAGTCTTTAAGATTTAGCCATCAAGACGTAAGTATGTTATGAAGTATTGTGCACTGCCGTAATATTATATTGTAACTATTGTCACGTTGAAAAAAAAGGTAAAACGAATATTTGAGTTTGGATAATATTTTCGGAATTAATGATATTATATGTTATAACTGCAGCGAGTTGTACCTATGTTGTGGCATTTCTGATTTTGGTCACATTTCGAAATTTTCGATCGTATTAATTAGGTAATACAATATGATATTACAATATTACTTATTGTCCGTTATCATTAAAAACTAATGTTTGGAATAATATTGCCCGTACAATGGCGTACATAAGTTGAGTGCATCAAACATGGTAATGGTATGCCTACATGGAGCTTATATTGACATTTTAATTCCTCTTTTATCATAATGTATCCCTGCTACATCACTGGACAATCGCATGTGATTCGGAAAACTTCCCGAGAGATTTCCTATGTGACATTTGACCCGTATAAAAATACCCGACGAGTCGGTAGGTACACAATTGAGACGGTTTTCCAAACAAATATAATATTAATATTTTTTCTATTCCACGTCTGCACCGCCGTCTCGTTCCACTATATTCACATTTACATATTATTACACCTATGTCAGTATACAAAAATGCATTCCTTACATATGTAGTGTACCTACATACACATAATATTATTGTATGTTTACACAATATATAATATATCCGCATTATCCAGCATTATACCTACGTCCTACGCCTATTATGCCGTAGATATACGTAAATAAATATTTGATAAGATATTTTATCAGCTGCGTTTTGAATACCTACTCTGATTTATATGACGCCGATATTCCCCTCCCCTCCCGGATGGAATATTAGACTGACCGAGTAAAATTTAATGTGGTTATTTTAGAATTAGGTTGGGTGGTGTTTTTTTTTTTCACCTTTCGGAGCAGTGTGGTTACAATATTATACTCCGTAAACCAATAATACGCATAAGCGCGAAAAAACGAAAACGGATGAAAAAAAAACCCTTCGCATCGATCGATAAAGGTTGCGTATAAATTTGGAAAAATAAAAATTACACAGACATTGCGATTTTACACTCCAAACACGATTATTTATTTTTTCTCCGTGAAAACCCGCCGACTACGCGACACAGGGCCACAGGACACAATAACGAAAAACAAAAAAAAAATCGTGTGGTTGGGAGTGCACCGCGGTAAGTACATTTTAACTAATTCAGTACCTATACCTACCAGTGTGGCAGGAGACTACGAAAGTTTATATATATAAAAAAAACCCCTCCGAGTGGATTCGCGTGAAAAGTAACGAATTCGGGTGTCGGCCGTCTATATAATATATACACATTATACGTGTAATGTGGGTACACACACACACACGGATAATATAATATTATGTGTGGGTAGTGTAGTATAGATGTATCTAGAACTATACAGAGTTCCGATCGAAAAATTCGTCATAAAACACGGTCTAAACAGTGCCATAATCATAAATAACAATGTACTGTAATAAAATAAAGATAATAATATATGATGTACTGCGATATAATAAACGATTTACCATAAGCCCTTTACACGCGCACTGATTTATATTATTATTTTACTGCAATAGTGTTATTATATTATGTACATAATATTTATACTGCAAAATATATTTTACGTATATAAAACACACACACACACACACATATTATACGTATATTATGCAATAAGACGCGCGTGTGTGTGTGTAGAACAGCTATTGAATTTGAATGGATGGCATTTACTTTTTAGTTCGTTCACGCCAACGTAATAATATTATTGCCACCATATACACTATTATACAGCCTCCTCGTATTTATTGAAACGGGCGATTGTAAACTCCGCCAGAATACCGGTTAGATAAAAAGGTAATGAAAAGGTCTAATGTAAACTCAGCCAGTTTTATTTTCTCACCTAATTGGGTATATGGAAACTCCGCCAGTGTTAACGCCTTCCTTATGTAAAACTAAATGATATTTCTCTACTAAGTAAACTCAAAAATTCAAAATGAAAAAAAAAATTATCGTGTTAGAGAGACCTATAAATATTAAACAGTTATAATAACGGATTTATATTAGACTTAATGGTTTGAATATCTATGGATTGTACCTCATAATTCTAGTTCACAGTTCAAAATATTATAAGTATTATAACATACACCTAATGCCATAATAAATCATATTTTTTGATTATTAGTTATTACAATTATCTGTCATTATTTTTTAACATAATACTGGCCATTGTAATTTGTATGATTTGTTCGAACAATTATTATTTTTATGTTTCAGTTTTTTTATATTTTTTGGCATACATATCCTTATTTGATAAGGATAATTATTATTATAAAATTATGATTTTTTGTTTAATAATAATAATCTGTACCTATATTATATTAATTGTATAGCGTGTACCTATACTGTTACTTGACTTTTTCACTGGTGGAGTTTACATGAACTCAATTTTACTTGATTTTTGTCACTGGCAGAGCTTACATGAACCCAATTTTACCTGTTTTATTTTCCTGGCGAAGTTTATACTAAAAAAAGGTTCTCGTGGTAGAGTTTACATGCGCCCATTAAAACGACCACTGTATGCGCGCGCAGCTGCAGGAGGGTGGTAGGTACTGCAATGCTATTCGCCAAGCTGAATTTGAACTTTTATGTTATAATTTTTTGACTTATTATATCATTCGAGTTATGACTTTCATAATTTTTAAGCGGCTACATTGACTGCTTAAAAACCATTTTTTTATAATATCTATAGTACAATATTTATACCATTTGATAAGGGTCAAGTGTCATCAGTGACACGAATTCAGCTTCCAATTCAAACTAGAATCACAATTTTTCCTGTAAATTGTTGAGCAGACGAATTTTTTCTTATGAAACTAAATCGAAGTTCGAACGAGTATTTATTATTATTTATTTATTTCAGCGTAATTCAATTATTATAATACAATAATAACAATAATATTATTAAGAGCTGATATGTATACCAACTTAGCTAAGGTCGTGTCTGGTATACCGCGGAGTTGATCTATAGATAAATACCATATTAATAAATAGTAATAATATGTAAAATTCTCATCAAGGTCATTAACTATTTTACTAATGTTTTTTTATATGAGTTTTATTAATTATATCATTGGTTTTATCAGGCTCTTCACATCATTTCCCAAATTTTTGAATATATTATAGTCTTTACCATGTAATCGGGGGAACTTTTTGAACTGGTTAATGTTGCACCAAGTGGTTTTATATACTTTTCTGTTCTCCTATCTATAATTTCTATAACATTTAGTATGCACCTTTATATGGATCTTATGAGAATTTGTTTATTGTACAATTTATATTTGATAGATAGATAGTATTTTTGTGTGGCTAAATAACTCGACTGATGGATACGCCAACGGAAGAGAGTAAGCTACTTTTATTATATTTTTTTATATAAGTACTGTATATATGTCTGTTGACTGTTGAATTTGTGAAATTTGTGTATAGTGTCTTGATTAACAAACACAACTTAGGTTTAGGTATAGTAAGTATAATAATCCACATTAATGGTTTTACAACAAATATACGAAATAAACCTGTGTGATATTTAGTTATTAAGTGTAGTATTAGCATACGTATAGTATTCGCCCGTACTAGGTTTATTTTTACAAATTGTAAAATGCTATAAATTATGATGTATAGTTACATTAATATCTACTGATATAAATCATTTTAAAACCATCAGAGCCTCCAATATTTTTAAACCTATTATCATTGACTATTTTCCTGAGTGTACAAAGTTTAATAATTCAGAAACTAGCGAAAAACTACTTGTTAAAATGTCGATTTATATTGGTTTAGTAAAATGTTTAAAATATCATCTGCTCATTAATTTACAGGAAAAAGACCAAATGCGTGATTCTTATTTGAAAAAAAAGTTGTTTAAATATTGCCAGTTGCCACATTACATTTCTCAAACGATTTAAAATATGGAAGCAAATAAAAATATGGTCTTGAAGTAGGTATAATTAGAATTTGAATAATGTAATAATTACTAGAAGAAAAATGAGGGATAGTATCACTCAATATAATATTAACTATTATGAGCCATAATGGGCTATGGGATATAGGTACAGAAGTATATCCTATATTCAGCGTTTAATGTTTTAGTATGATTTCTGTTAGGATTTTTCTTTTTTCAACAATATTCTTACACCAATTATATATTATAATAATCAAATTCGGAGTATGTAGCAAGTTATAACTGTGGTGAAATGATTTCCTTTAATCTCTGAACGTATTTTATTTTACAAATTGTTACGTACTATTACAACTGAATAGCTTTAAAAATTTGTTATATCAGTGTCAAACATTTTGCAATTTTCTTACCTACTTATCTTCGATGATATGAATTATTATTATGCAGTGATTTTTCTGATTGATTTTCTTACATATAATACCTAATAATTATTAAAAAGAGGAATACATATTTCATATCATGGTGAAGTACTTACGGCGAATGACGAAATAATAGGAAATTATTTCCCATTAGAGTTGTTGTTGTTTGATGATAATATGGTAATTTAAATGATAGCAGGGTATTCACGAATCCGAATAAATCCGGTAAATGAAAGAAAACCATAATTAATATAAATAATGTATAACTCACTATCAAGAGATACAGATATTTAGTGCATTAAAATATTAAATTTAACTATAATTTATTCAATATACATATATAGCTAGTAGGTATATTTATTAGAATAATTATTCATAGCAAATTTAATGGCCTCGGGCAATCATAAATAATACGTTTTATTCACATAGGAACATTTTAATCTTGAACCAATTATTATATCATACAACTTGATACCCTCAGTATAAATAAATTGTTTTTGTAAATCATCGTATGTATGTAGGTAATTTACTTGAACGCAATAATATTTCTATTTGTTGATTTGTTAGTTATTTTACTCTTTTGTTGGCGAACAATTTGTTAATATTAAAAAAAAAAAATATTAACCACAATTAACGTGTAGGTGAATACATCTCGACTATAATTATTATTGTAAAATCAAAAGCAGATCGTATTTTAATTAAACATCGTCGAAACAACGAGATCAGTTTATAACATGTATTATAGGTTACCTAGCAAAACAGGTTTTTGATCGTCGGTTTTCGTTGCTTAAAATTGCACATAACATTGGTCGATGTATAACATTTATGGTATATTAATAATAATAATAATACATAGGATAGGTTCTAAAGAAAAAAATATTAATTTTTTAGGTACACGCAAAAATATGGTTAAATTACGCTCCAGGAAAAAAGCGTCAAGCACACAATGACGACCTATTATAATAGATCTATTTTATAACTTATAATTGAATAATTGAAGTATACGTGAATATTTTAATATTATACCTGCGTACACGTTATGTGAAATTTTTCACGCGTGTTACAGACAGGATTAAATCTGGTGTTAACTCGATGTATATCAGAGGTTATCTTTTGAGGAAATCAAAATTATTGTTACGTCAGCTGCCCAAAAGAACAAAAAAAAATATTGCGCATATCTTGTCAAAATCAACGATTAATCATCGATCGATTGGATTTTAATATTAATGTATAAAGTCCAGTATTGCGTTTACCTCAGTTTTTTTCTAACTAGTTTTTCCAATACTAAGACAGAAAGAACTTACCCTACAAATTAAAAAAGGTTGCAAAAATATGGTTAAATTACGCTCCAGGAAAAAAGCATCAAGCACACAAAGACGATCTATTTATCTGATGTTACCTATCGATGTATATCAGAGGTTATCTTTTGAGGAAATTAAAATTATCGTTACGTCATTTGCCCGCAAGAACATTAAAAATGATTGCGTTATATTTTGAAAAATTCAAAAATTGATCATCGATCGACTGGATTTTAATATTAATGTACAAAGTCCAGTATTGCGTTTATATCAGTTTTTTTTTAAACCATAACACGTTTTTCCAAGTCTAAGACGAAAAGCGTCAAACACACAAAGACTTATTATAAATTATAATAGATCTATTTTATTACATAATATGATTGAATAATTGAAATATACATGAATATTATAATATTACACCTGCGTCACGTTATGATGTGTAATTTCTTACGCTTGTACAAGCAACGGATAAATTAGATCTGGTGTTAACTATCGATGTATATCAGAGGTTGTCTTTTGAGGAAATTTAGCTATCGTTACAAAAAAAAAACGTCTTGTTTAATTGTTGCACATATTTTGTCAAAATCGACCATCGATCATTGATCGACGGGATTTTAATATTAGTGTACAAAGTTCAGTACTGCGTTTGTATCAGTTTTTTTTAACCGTAACGCGTTTTCCAATTCTAAGTCGAAAAGTACTTACACAACAAATTAAAATAGGTTGAGATTGTGAACAAAAATGTGACGAATTCACTTCGGATGATGCCTACAGAAACACTACTATAGGTATGATGGAAAATAAAATATAACTTTTCTGGAAAATCACAAGTGTTTGGGTTCTGCTAACGTACGACAATTTTGTTTTCTATAGAAATCTAAAAAACGGTATTTAACTTTTTCCTTGACACTTGTCTTGTCAATTGCATTTTTAACGATATGTTGTGTTATTGCTTAGGTCGTTAATTTTTTACTCCCGTAAGTAAAACTATCAAATATAGGTGTGAAATAGATACTTTACAGCCGAGTACATAAATGTATATCGGTTAGTTCAGGGGCCGATTGGTCAATCTTTAGAGAAATATTCGTCGACCGTATTAAAGATTAATATTATACCAATACCGCGATTGATCACGTGAGTAATCTTAAGTACACTTTTGCGCTTTATTCATAAAATAAAATATTTTATAGCAAAGTAAAAGATACGATTTTCCGATGGAGAAATAATAAAAGAAGAATATTATTAAACAGTTTATTATTATGCTGCTTGTAGTTATAATATACCTACAAAATAGTGGTCGATCACCAGATACTTAAAATGTCAACTCCTGAGTTAGTTGCAAGTATTTTGGTTAATTTAATACATTTAAATACATTTCAATAATGTTTTGCTTTGGTTTAGACATAAAATGTTTAAACATGTTAAATACTTCAGTATTGAATTCCTCTTATTATTATTAATTGTATTATTTCATAATGATTTTGTGTACGAATTAATTACTGTTTTACCCATTGAATACTTCGGAGTAGGATCTTAAATGGAACCAAGTCCTATATTTAGTTATATTATAAAATTAAA
>SSSL01000310.1:0-34435 GCA_008086715.1 Sitobion miscanthi
TTTTTGTTGATTTTTGCAACTTTTTAGAAAATTTGTAGACTATTTTACTTTTGACCCCCAAAGTACCATCTGGTTCCAGTCTCATATTAAAAACCTCTAGTTAAAAATTTAATTTCATGATCACAATCTAAATTTGTATTACCATATACCTTTATTATTTTCGATACTAAACGTTTTATCAATCCTCGTAGTATAATGTGTAAAATATTGTGTTACTTTATTCGAGTTATTTCTACCCAATGTAAAACCAACAATCTGTAAAAGTTCAAAACAGTTAAATAATGTACAATTATAATATTAATATCTCGTAAACGTCTGTAATGACAACATTTATATTTATGAAATAAAGACTGACTAACAAAATATAAATATGAAAATATGAAATGGAAACGCACTCTGGTTGTTCAACTTAGCTGGCTTGGGTAGGGATGACTAAATAATAGCCTAGTTAAATTATATTTTCTGTATGGAAAAAATCCCATTAAGGTAAAATTTGGCAAACACCTTTATAACGTCGTCAATGTGTAAAAGTTAACCACGGAATGTGCGCGTCAAAGATTATTCGAAAACAAAGTTCATGAAAATAGCCTTGATACGGTACAAAACACACAACATTTAAAAAGGCCGTTCTCACGGCCAACAAATATTACTCGAATGGCAAGCAAACACCACTCAATGGCTTGCACATAACTTACACAAATAATCATATTGTGCACAAGTATATTTCCATGTGAAAATGACATCAAGGATACCTGGCGAACACCGATACGCCCACCAATCATAACAATGCTAGGGTCGGTCGATGCGTATATATACGAGTTCATTCGACCGTTCATCACCAGTAATTCTCCAACCTTCAAGACATCAAGTTTATTCAAAATTCATAGCTACTGTTACTTGAAAACGGAGAACACCACCAACCGCCGCGCTGGAGCATCAGAACTGCAGGAGCAGAACAACGATACCAGCGAGCCCCAAGATGCCACCCGAGAACCAGCTACGACGACCCGAGTGACGATACGAACACCCAACTCTTGTACGCCATTGCCCGCATACAGTGCTGAGGCCGGTGACTACGAAGCGTCTTCATCGTCAATAAGGGCTTTCCACGGACGCCGACCATACGACAACCGTTCAGGATTAATCAACATTTCAAGTCTATCGTAGGACGATTATCGAACGTTTTTGAAGTTGTGGCAGTCACGATAAGTGATTTTTCATATATTGGCGCGACAGCGGGAACATCATCTTCCCACAAAACCTACCCACCATCGTTACGCCATCGGCCGTCGCGAATATATCCCGCAGGGCCGTGTGACGATAATCCGAAGAGACGCAGCCGCCGTCAGCAGTAATAGCCGCCTCTCCAAGTGAGCACCCGGTCCGGAACGAGCGGCCAAGCCATCGGATCGAGGTTGGCGTCCTAGGACGAGGCGGAAGAGTCACCGATCACACGGTTGAGCCAGCCACGCCGAGCAATCCAGTTCCACGGGATTCTAAAATCCTCTGCCGGACCGGATTACCAACAAACCCGTGTTTTAGGACTCATAAAAAACAAACAAGTCCCCCCAAGCGCGCCTGCATAGGTCATCATCCCAATACCCTGTATATTATAATTACATAGCAATAAAGACACGTCGATTACCCGAAATCACCCGAGTGTTGTACTTTCTTTAAAGTGACTGATATTCACCCTTGGCGGCTCTGTTACAGCTTTTTTCTTTAATATCTTATGGAGTAGGTAATTATCTACAAAAAAAAGGATAAGATTTTCACGTAAGAGTTATTGTTTTTGAAGCCTACAAAGTACATACTTTTAAATAAATTTGTTTTTTTAACTAAAAACAAACAGTCTTTGCGTTAGTATCTCGCTTTAGACTGGATGTACAAAAAAAAGTTTCAAATATAAATTGTAGAATAGAAAATTATCTGCAAGATGATTCATTTATATTTTTATGTAATTTCACTTGCAGGATTCACCATTAAGAAAATTACGAGTACATAACGATAATAAAACTGCATTCGTTTCCACACTACCATTTAGGTAAAAGCTAGATGCGTTTTTTTTACATGATTTTCCCTGTAGGCAGGGTGGATTTGGAAAAAAAAAGAAGGGGAACTCTGCAGATGTTGGATAAACGAGCGTTCCACACAAAATTAACTGTAACATAACTGTGGAAGACAGAGCCGTTAATTATTAAATATTTTAAAGCTTACTCGCTTTTCACCTAACACCGTCGAATGGCATTATGGTTAATACGAATCACGTATGTATTATCTTTGCATAAACCCAGATTTCAGTTGTTAAATAATATATTAATATGTCAATTAGTGTGCATAATACAATTTATTATGAGAGATAAGTGATCTGTGGTATTGTTTATCACTGTATTTAATAACAAGAAATTTTCGTACAAAGCCGATACAAATATACAAATATACAAATATTGTGACTACCTATTAAGTATATTTGGCATCAAAAAATGAATCACAAATTCACTAATTTAGGTTGCATTCCCAGCGTTATAAATAAAAGGGGTACGCCGAAAAAAAATTTTAAAAAAGGGGAAATCTGTCCCCCGCGTACCCTCCAATCACTGCCTGTAGGCGTAGTCCATTCACATCGTCAAAAAGTAAATAAATATAATATTTTAATGCATTTTTATTATCGTTATGTACTCGTAATTTTCTTAATGGTGAATATTGGAAGTGAAATTGCATATATTATATTAAATACAGTAAAAACCTAACTTGTAGATAATTTTCTATTCTATAATTTTTGTTTGAAACTTTTTATCGTACGACCAACAACAAGCGAGATATTAAAAAAGGCTATTTTTATAATCTTTTCCCTCGAATAACATTTGCGTACACGTGATTTCGTGGACGACTTTTTACACATTGTTTATGCTGACGTTATAAAGGTATATGCCAAATTTCAGCTTGATGGGATTGTTTCCGTACAGAAGCCTTATTTTCGTCTAATTTTCCTGGGCTAAAACGGGGAATTGCTTCATCAACTTCTAACCATTCATGACACCATGAGATATTAGGGATGTCGAGAGAAACAAATTAAGGACATTTTATTCAAATTACAACGGATAATTTACTAATATTTCGGATATCTGAGTGTATGTTAAGGTTAGGTTATTGATTTTCTACATTCTTCATATCCAAGTTCTAACTTAAAATACCAAACTCAAGGAACTCCCTAATGTTGTCCCAATCCTATCACTTTGTAAAAATTATACGAGGCAATCAATATTACATGAATAAAATATATATATTTAATTAAGCTACAGACTAGTTAAATTAGATATTATAAAATATTATAATTATAAATAATTAAACAAATGTACCCGCATTTGAGTGTCCTTCCGTATATCATATTTACTAAACCAATCGATACAAATAGGCGTAAATCCATTACTTAACGGAAGTTTGTTTGCTAACACAATAACTGCTATAGTTTGGAACGCATCATCGATATCAATATGATCAATATCCTTTACAGTCGTGTAAATCATTGTTACCTGCACAATTGTTGTAATTTATAATACACATGTCATACATATAACTTGCAGACTTTAAATTATTAATAACTTACATTGGTTAATAGATTATAATCTGGCGCCAAGTTCATCATAGAACCAACTCTGAATCGACCATCGTTTATTGGTGTTTGCTTAGATGTTAGACCGCTGCTATGCACGAAATCAAAACCCCCTAAACACAATAATAAATTAATTTCCATTTCACCGTAATTACAGTGTGCGAGGACCTTACAAGTAATTACTATATTTGGAGCAATTATCGATCCATATTGCAAAAGAAAGGATTTATTATAGTATAATGACGTATATATTTGAAATATAGCAACTGTCCAAGGTGCTAATTCAAGTATTGATTGATGAGCTTCATCGGGTGTTACTTGGTATCTCATATTATGTACTCTACCACAATCTAAAATAATATTAGACATATTATTAGTTGTAACATTAAAAGATCCATTCCGTTTATACGGAATCTTATAACATAGTTATTATACAAATACCTACATAAATATTATTATGTGTTATAAAGCAATTATTTTATACCCATGGTCATATTTGTTTCAAACTCGTATAGAGCACACAACTGTTTGGTCTCATCTGAACCATCTGAACAATCCTCAAAACCATCACAAAGCAACGACCATTCGATAGGCCGTCCATTGGAACAATGAAACTTATCATCAGTGTTTCTATAATTTTATTCAAATGAGCAACATATTATTATTTAATACGTATTATACAATTATAAGCCAATATAAAAGCATTACGAATATAAAAAATATTAGTATAAAATATATTCGAGGTAATAATACATTTATTCGATTGGAGATCATAATAAAATCAATTAATTGTTACGTTTCATGTCAGAATCTGATATCGCATGCGTAGTAACTATAGAAAAAAAAATTAGTGGATTGTAGATAAATTTAGTTTTAACATAATATAAATGTAAAAAAGAAAGGGTTTTGATCTGCCTGATCACATAATGACAATGTGTAGTTAGTACTTAGAATACCTAATATTAATATATATATAGATCTATATTGTTTGATGATGCTTATTAGGGCTCTAACCCTTAAAGGGCCTTAACTACCACTATTTTCGGCACTTATAATAACATAAAATGCATTTATACTAAAGTCACCAACTCTGGTCTAAATGATACAGCTTGTCGTCTTCCAAGTTTTCTGTCACACACAGTGCCGGTTCCTGAAATAATGTATTGTTATGCATTAAAATATACGAAAACAATATTTAGTGGACTATTTTATATGATTATTATGTATTTTAATTTATAGTACAATTAATATTTATATACGTAAAAAATTGGTTTTTATTTTTTTTGTAAATTATTTTAAAGTACCTACATTTCATATTTAAATGATATATTATTTTTTCGATTTATTTTTCGTAATTTTACAAACATCTTGATTTATTATTGGAATTATTTATGTAGCTATATTATACAATATATACATTTCGGTACAGGGTGAAACAGAAATAACTAATTATCCAATAATACTATTGTTGTAGTAAATATTTCATAATATTTTTTTCTAATTTCTTTTTCTATATTTAATATAGTATCACTACTTTTTTTTCATTTTTATAACTCAAAACTGAAAATAAAAATGTTTAAATTTGATTCAAATTAATAAATAACAACTATTTTTATGGTAAAAACTTTTGTTTAAGTCAAGTAGTTTTTATCAATTTTTTTTTTTTAGTTAATTAATTTAAAATGTACAAGGTACAAACCTAATAACTATTTTCAAAATACCATTTTTGGGAATTTCCTAATATGAGTTTGGTTCTTAAATTATTTACTATTTATATAATTATTTAATTAGGTTAGGTTAGGGTAAATTGATAAAATAAAAATATGATATCAATTTCAAATGTCTACAGTTACCTATTCGTTTTTGAACTACAACGAAATAATAAAAATCGCTATCTACGTGAAAAAACCAAGTGATACCTAATCTTGTAAACATTTTAACTTCACATGCTCATAAAAATGTAATTTAAATTTCCAGTAGAGAATTTTTTTTAATTCATTTTTCAATGAGGAATCTAATCTTGTATTCCATTTTCAAATATTAGTTTTAAAAAGAAAAATTCTTATAAATTTCTAGCACTATATTATTTGCACATTTTCATGATTTTAACCTTTTTTTATTCAATATATGAACTTTAAATGCTTGTAAATATATGTATTTTTTAATATTTTTCAACTACTATTGTAAAAATGTATTCGGAGCCCATATTACATTTTCAACTTTTTTACCCTAGGGTAAAATGTTATGGACATGCATAAAAGAAAAAAAACTAAAAATACTAGAAACAGAAAATATCCATAAACAATTCAAAACGAATCAAAATACTTTTAAAAGTTTAACATGTATCGAAAAGGCTAATAGAAACAACCAGTGGGAGATGCATGTACGTACAGTGATTTGTTGTTGAGTTACACCAAAAACCAAAATTTATTTTGTCTAAAACCTACTAGAAATTTTTAACAACTTATCGTGCACACAAACACAAAAAAAAAAAATTAAATAAAATACATTATTGTAAAAACAATACATTCATCGCTTCGCTCAGAATCTAAAAAATAAATATTAAATCGGGATTATATACTGTTACAGTCCAAAAAACCATTGCATATAGAATATGCTAGGACACACATACATACATATTATAATATTGTAAATCATATAATTTAATCTGAGAAAAATTGAAAACAGAATTATTTGTATAGTTAGTTAAATTTAAATTAATAAAGTTTGAAAAATCTTGTCATCAAAATGACAATTTATTGTTTAGATTAAATGATTGGTTCATATATTGAAAAATTGTGTTCAAAACTCTTAACTTTAGATATATACATTTATTTAAATTTTTTAGTATATTTTATACATATTTAATTACCTACAAAGATTATTATACTAATATAATTTCATAAAAACATGATTCTTTATTTATTAATATATTGCACCTATACGTACCGAAAATTAAACATGAATATATGATCCAGGAAGACGTCACCTTCATTGCCAATGTTGAGCTGAGACTAAAGCAAATATATTTTAAAAATACAACCAATTAATGTTTATCCATAAATTATGAAAAATTTAAGCCACTATGTATACTAAACAATTTTTTACTATACCTACATATTCTTAAAATATGTAAGTATAGGAAAATATATTATAATTATATAATATACCAATTTCAAAACACTGAGAATATCTGTAGAGAATTTGTTAATTTTTTACCTAGTCAGATAAGAGTAACACTAAATGAGAGACGAGACCTAAAATACAACTTTACAACACTAGAGTTTTAAACACATAATGTCGGGACTTCTAAAATCTAACATTTAATCGCATGATGATAATATATGTAATGGGTTTGTTAATATGGACCTTAAACTATTCGAGATCAAATGATCGACCAATGGTCAAACAACGTAGATAGGTATGGCAAAGTAAAAATGATTATTTAGCAATTTAAAATTGATTATAATATATATATTTTTTTAATATAGGTACATATATTATACGCCACAAATATAACTAATATATTATAATTAAATAATAAAACGAAGTTCCCAGTGACGTCACCTATTATAAATTGTAATTATTGAGTCCTATGCTTCGTCTGAATGTATTTTTTTTTATGTGATGGACTTATCAGCTCGAATTTTCATTTTACTTAAAATATTGTTAGAAAGATGCGTTTGAAAAATAACAAAGATTGCGCATAATTCAAATGCTTGTATTAACATCTATAAATATAATTTTTTAAATCAGACTTTGATTCTATCTGCAAAAGGTTGTCTTTTTTTAAATAAATAAAAAATTGACGTAACCGAACTAAATATTCTACAGTACGTGAGAGTTTTTACAGAAATACGTGTTTTTTGTATTAGAAATACACCGGCTTTGACGCCCTTGAAGGTATAAATTATAAATTGGTATAAAAGTTTCAAGCATAGTATCATCTACTTGTAATTGCTTATAATACATTGTTAACTGAACTTATTTTAAACATTTTTTAAGAAAATTCAGATAAGCGTATCTATGCATTTGAAATATTTAGGCGGTAGAGTCACACTAAAATTTTGATCCTGATTTATGGACCGGTTTTTCGTGGCCCTCTAACATAATACAATATAAAGAAAAAGTTTAGATAAATAAATAATTATAAAAAATATTTTAGATTTTTGGGTGGGAGGGGGGTTAACACATGATCAGCCCTCCACCAAAACCCACATAGTTACGCATGTTGCATATACATAAAATTGTGGCTTGGGAAATACATTTTCCTGGCCTGAATTTTTCTCCCTGGCCGTCCATGACTATAAATATGATTTAAGGTTGTTTTATTATACAAGCCGTAATAATTTTTTGTGCATATGTATACAAATTTTAATTGTTGAGGTATAATAGCTGTAGGTACACAGATATATCCATAATTTTCGAGATATTAAAATAACTATGTTAAAATCTCATTACAAAAAAAACAACATATTGCATATTAATTGCTTCTTACCTGTTGTTATTGTAATTATAAATTACTCTATCGCGTATTTCTGTAATATGGTTACAAGATCACTTAAACTTACATTAAAGTTAATTGTAAGTATCCACATAACTTTTAACTTAACTGAGTTAAAACAAATTAGTAAAAATTGTACAAAGTACAGTTGTACATCAATTGTAATGATAAAAAAACGATGTAAATCTCTGTAATTTGTTTTAAATAATTGTAAATAAGACACTATCCAATATAAATTTTTTTAAACTGTTTAAGTCAAATTAAAAATTTGCTTAATGACAATTAAATTTTAAAAGTTAAATAAAGTTGTTAAAATTAACTTAACTTTTAACTTAGCTTTAACTTTTTAAATCGTTTATGCCAAGGTTTGCTTATTGTAACGAATTGTGTTATTTATTTTTAGACCTATACCTAAACACATACTGACAATTTTAATACTTTTATAGTTAATGAATAGTTTTAATTTTAAATTATTTGATTATTTATTATATCACGTACGCGTACAACCATGGCGATGTGTCGAGCCTTAACAACATTTTTTTTTTTAATTGTTATATTATAAAGTATTACTAACACGGTCATTTAACTTAATGATAAATATATTATACATAGGAAAAGACCCACCTTTTCCCCCTCGTGAGACTGAATATGTCACTGAATCTTATGAACCTAAGAATCCAATTTTATTATAATTTATAGAGAACTGTAATAGAAACTGAAAATATAATAGTAAAGTACTGATTATATTTTATTTATCTACCGAACCTGATACAAGACATCCATGTCAATCCGTGTCATAAAAGGCAATTTTTAAAATTTCAGCTATTTTATATGATTATTGAAATTATTATTATATATAATAATACAATTACTATTTATATACGTAAAGAAATCAGTTTGTTTTTTTTTTTGTTAACTATATTAAAATACCTACATTTCATATTTAAATTATAATATATTATATTTTGAATTTATTTTTTCCAAATATCTATATTTTACAATAAATACTTATCGGTACAGGGTGAAACAGAAATAACTGATTCTGCAATAATACTATATATTATTATTATAATCAGTATTACATAATATTTGTCTAATTTATTTTTATATAAGACCTATATAGTATCCCTAAATTTTTATTCAATTTTATAACTCGAAACTGAAAATAAAATTGTTTAAATTTGATTCAAATTAATAAATAACAATTCCCATAGTTAAAACTTTTGTATAAGTCATAATAACTTTTTTTAAAATACAATTTTTGGTAACATGAGTGTATTTCTTAAATTATTTATTATCCATAATATTTTCATAATTTTTGTAATTTGTTCAACTATAAAGTTATAATAACTATAGCATCAATTATTTTTATAGTTTTCTGTTACACCACGTATAATAATATATTGTTTATCTACATGTTTATATGTAAGTACCTATACAGGGTGATTCTTTTATCATTAAACACTCATTTTTTCAAGAATTGTAATTGTTTTTGAAAATATTATATTACATAGTTTCAAGTCAAACGTTTTTATTAAACAACATTTTTATTGGAAATATATTTTATCCTAATAGTTTTTTTTTTTTTAAGTTTTTTACCGTTTTGAACAATAACATACAGTTTTAATTTCATATTTTAAAGCAGGATATATGACTAAGCATTTCAAAACATAAAATTGAACTTAGGGTGAGTAGTTTATGAGTTATAAGTATTTAAAGTTTAGATAAGCGGAGTAGTGGACAAACATTTTGCGGGATAACCCCGTACCACGCCACTCAGCTCATAAAAACTTTAAATATTAATTATAACTCTTAAACTACTCGCCTTAAAATCAATTTTTATGTTCCAAAATACTTGGACGAATAAATAAATTATTAAACAATTTATTACTTAATATTTTTAACTTTTTCAAACTATTTTTAACTATTTGATCTCTTTATTAGAATTATTATTACTATTTTTCATACCTAAGACAATTAATATTTATTTTATTCTATTATAAATTGCTTATGGGTTTGTTTTATAACTGCAATAATAATTATTATATAATATAATACAATAAATATTCATACGTAAATATATAAATATGCGTGTCACGCTGTGTGCTGTATGTTATTCAGTACATATTATAAGTGCTTGCATGTTTATATTTTATTATCTGTAAGTATTAAGTTTATACAACATGGGGTGTTGTGAATCTAATAATTTATTAAAGGATCATTTAATATTACTTTATACATCGTATTTACATAATAATTATTATAGTCGTTCAACAAACGGTTGCGAAATGAGAATTTTGTAGATAGTTTTCTTTTTCTATAGTGATTTAAATAATTAAGTTATTCAAAATCTCGAGACCTACCAACTACCAAAGTAGTTACTAACCTTATTTTAAATTTTCAATCCTAAACTATAAAAGGTGAACATTTTATGAATTTTTAACTACAAAATCATTTTTAAATTTCAAATTTGAGAATGTTGTCAAAAAGCAAACTTTAAATGCTTATGAAAAAAAATTGTGGCTGTGTATATTTAATATTTTTAATCTGTTATTGTAGCAATATATAAGGAGCCTTGTATTACTTTTTTACGCTTTTTATCCAACAAATAAAATTTTATTGATATTCATAAAAAAAAGTAAAAAAATTGAAATTCGAAATTGTCCGTAAACAGCTCAGAACAAATCAAAATATTTTGAACATTTTACTAGGTATAGGAACTGATAAAATAAACTTATGATATAAATCTCAAGTGTCTACAGTTAGTCATTTTTGAATTACGACAAAATAAGAAAATCGCTACATGAAAAATCGAGTGAATATCCAATCTTGTAATAATTTTAACTTCAAACGCTCATAAAAATCTAATTTGACTTTCCGGTAGAGACTTTTTTTTATAAAATTAGACAAACTTATGGGCAATCTAATCATGTATTACATTTTCATATCTAAGATTTAATAATAAAAACTGTATGAATTTTTAACACTATATAATTTGCACATTTTCATGATTTTTACGTATTTTCTCAAGATATGAACTTTAAATGCTTATAAATAATAATTTTCAACTACTATTGTAACAAGGTATAAGGAGCCTCATATTTAATTTTTATGAAGTGTTTTTATTATTTTTTTTTTTTTGTGTCAGTCATCGATTTTTAGGACAGTAAATACGCTTCGATTTTCTACAAGAGTATTTTTTATGATAGGAAAGTTTGTACTTCGGGGGGGTCAAAAAAATTCCCAGTAGTTTTCAAGAGCGCCAGAGAAAACCAAATTTTTTGTATAACTATAAAACAATAAATTAATGATTTTATTTTCATGAAATTTTGACTGAATGTTTATATTAGCATTTTTTATACACGATAATGTTTTCAGGATATTTTTATGTTTTGAACTGTTCACGGACATTTTCAGTTTCAAATTTTAGATTTTGAACGGAGCGAAGAACTATTGATTTTACAATGATGTGTGTTTTCTGTGTCTGTTGTCACTTTTTAAGACAGTAACAATGCTTAGATTTAGTTTTCGATGACAGTTGAAGCGTTTATACTTATTTCACTTTAATAAAATAATTATTATTTATACTGAAATCTATATCACAGTCCTTACAAAGCATAAACTTTTGGTTATATTTTATACTCATATTATGACCTCCATGCATTACGCTTAAAAAAATAAAACCAAGTCGTTTTTTTCATGAAATACCTATTGTTTTCGTAGTATAGTCTGGTTGATGCAAAGATCCCAGCCTGAATTACCTTTGCCATGATGGCGCGATCAATGAACGCAGAGACGTAACAAAAAATTGTATGTGTGGCTCGTGTGGGCAGGCAATTTCAGTCTTGGGTGAAATGTGGCCCGCGACTGAAATAGCTTACTTAACGCCTTTGCCACACAATTTACTTTTTTATACAACTATGGTGTAATAAATATTTAATAAATTTCTTTAAGTATAACATAAAAACATAATAGTAAGTTATAGAAATTTAATTATTTTTCAACTTTTTGTCATCGCCCAAAAATTGATAGGCCGACGGAAGGGGAACGTTTTTGGTTGAGGAAAGGGAACGAAGTTGTTCGTAAAAAAACCATGTCAATACAGTTGATAAAAATTGATAACAATAAAAGAAATTATTGCAAATTAAATGCAAAATACCAAGTAATGATAAGGTATGAAACCATTAATGTACAAAGCAAAACTAGTTTAATGCTGAAAACTAGTGTGCAGTTTCACTACCCATAAACATTCCATTGTTTATGGTATAAATTTTACCACAAACTTAAATAATATTTGAACATACATATGATTAATAATAGTTAACAGGTAATAATGACTATAGAATACCCATACTGTTGACGGTTTAAACATTTACATAAATCGATTAACCCAAACCTAACGATTAATTATTCATCCTCTATGATTTCTATCATTTCGCATACAAAAAAAAGCATTTGATTGCAGTAAAAGTTAAGTAAATTAATAAAATATAAATAAATTAGGGAATTATGTTTATAATAAAATAATACAATTACTTGGATTGCATCTATACAGTTCTTTACTCCACGCTCCATTGGGCTGGCAAAGTAATTCAAGTGGTTCCTCTTCGTGTCCATTTTGTTCGGTGTATGAAGGCTTACATAATGGTTTTGCTATTGTATCGGGTATGGATGGATTTGAACAATTAGCATACTTCCCATTATAAGTACATCTAATATCTAAACTATCTAAATAAGTTATAATAAGTTATAATCAGACTTGACAATACTTTACGTTAGCAATTATTATGACATTAATTGGATACATTTATATACAAAACTTACTGAAACACAATTTATCAGAACTCGATAACCATTTTCCTTTTCCTAGACAAAACCTAAAACTATAGCGAATAGCCTATGATATCCAACTTCACAATTCTCGATAACATTAACGTGACGATCAATTAATGTTCCGTGAGGTAATATTTCATTTGAATATTCATAAGAATATATTACTCCTTCAACGGTTGGTAAAATGCATGAACTCACTATGACCTGTCAAATACTCAAATGTTAAAAATATATATTCTTCCTAAAATATGTTATCTTTGAAAAAAAAGTTTCCATGCCAATACGATAAATTAACAACTTAAATTGATACCTATAAACGAAGATATTTACGTACATATTTGTTTAAAATTCCACGTATCCACGGAACATGGTATTTTATGTCTAAAAATTGTAATATATCGACTTCCGTCAAATTGTTTCTATTTCTAGTTGACCAATGATAAAGTATCCCGGTTAAAAAATAACTATCAGAGTATAATTTGGTTCCAGTTTCCTATTAAACATATCTGGTTAAAAATTTAATTTCATTATCACAAGCTTAATTTGTGTTACCATTTACTGTATTAAAATTGATATAAATCCACTTTTCAGTCTCCGTTATGTAATTTGTAAAATATTGTACTACTTTAAGCTCCTTTTTATCTTCAATATATTGATAACTAATAGTCTGTAACAATATAAAACAGTTTAATAATGTACAATTATAATATTAATATCTCGTAAACGTCTGTAATGACAACATTTATAATTGTGAAATTAAAACTCACCAAACAAAATATAAATATCGCACTTTGGTTGTTCAACTTAGCTGGTTCGGGTAGGGATGACTAAATAATAGCCTAGTTAAATTATATTTTCTGTATGGAAATAATCCCATTTAGGTGAAATTTGACAAACACCTTTATAACGTCGTCATAAACAATGTGTAAAAAGTTGACCACGAAATGTGCGCGTCAAAGATTATTCGAAGACAAAAAGTCATTGAAATAGTGTTTTTTAATATTTCACTTATAGAGGGGTAATTATCTACAAAATAAGCATTACATTTTCACGTAAGAGTTATTGTTTTTGAGATATAAAGCCTACAAAGTACTTTTAAATACTTTTTTTTTTCTCAACATTGTAATCACGATCTTAATTTTATTATTATCACTGTAATGGATGGTGTTAAATTTGAATTCAATGATTTAATATAAGAAAAACGATTCTGAACGAAAACGGTCAGTCAGCCTGATATTTCCAAGTATAATAAATTGATGCCATTATTGAGAATAAAGTAATTTATATATTGACCTATAGACGTTGAACCTTGTTTTAAATTTTCAATCCTTAACTACAAAAGTTGAACATTTTATAAGTTTTTAAGTACAATATAATTTATTAAATTTTAAATTTGATTAATTTTGTCAAAATTTGAACTTTAAATGCACATAAAAAAAAGTTGTGCTGTGTGTTTTTAATATTTTTCAACTGCTATTGTAACAATATATCAGAAGCCTTGCATTTAATTTTCACGCTTTTTACCCTAAAAAAAATTAAACTGGTATTTATAGAAAAAAAAATTTAAAAATTACAATGGCCGTAAACAGCTCAAACAGAGTCAAATTATTTTCATACAGAAAATGAAAATATAAACATTCAGTAAAATTCTCATGTATCTACGATTATTCGTTATTGAATTAACAATAAAATAACAAAACCGCTACATGAGAAATCGAGTGAGTACCCAATCTTGTAAAATTATGAACTTCAAACGCTCATAAAAATGTAATTCAATTTGATGAAGAAATTTTTTTATTTTGATACAGGTATACAAACTTATGAGGAATCTTGTATTGCATTTTCAAATCGTTGATTTAAAACGAAAAATTTTTATGAATTCTCAGCTTAAAATCATTTGCTAATTTTCGAGATTTTTCCGTACTTTGTCAAGATTTGAACTTTAAATGCTTATAAAAATCTGTGACTAATAATTTTTAATATTTTTGAAATATCATTGTAACAATATATTGGAGCCTTGTATTCAATTTTCAAGCTTTTTTACCCAACAGTTAATGTTTTATTGAATTCATAGAAAAAAGACTAATAAAATTGGAAATTGAAAATGCTCCTAAACAGTTCAAAACAAATCAAACTATTATGAAAATTCAATCATATACAGACAATTCTAATATAAACTTTCAGTAAAAATGTCATGTATTTACAATGATTTGTTTTAGAGTTACACCAAAAGCCAAAATCGGTTTTGTCAAAAACAGATTTTTCGAAAAATTCCCGTTTTTCCTTAATTTTTATTTTGTTTTTCCGGGCGCTTATCGAAGCATTATTTCGACCACTAATCGTGTAAATAGACACAAAAATAAAAAAAACACACATCATTGTAAAATAAATACATTCATCGTTTCACTCAGAATTTAAAAGAAATGGAACTCTGCAGATGTTGGATAAACGAGCGTTACACACAAAATTAACAGTAACATCACTGTGGAGGACAAAGCAATTAATTATTAAAAGTTTTTAGGCCCACTCACTTTTCACGTAACACCGTCAAATTACATTATGATTATTAGTTATTCTTATTACGAATCACGTGTGTATTATCTATGGCATAAACACAGATTTATGTTGTTAAATAATTTATTAATATGTCAATATGTGTGCTTAATACAATTTTTTATGAGGGATAAGTGATCCTAGGTCGATATAAATATACAAATATTGTGATTACCTATTAAGTAAATTTGGCATTAAAAAATGATTCATAAATTCACTAGTTTAGGTTGCATTCCTAGCGTTATAAATAGAAGGGGTACGCTGAAAAATTTTTTTATAGTAGGGGGATCTGTCCCCCCGTGTATCCCCCAAAAACCAACCACTGACTATTAGGTTGTCACCGTTTTCGGCCAAAATATAATCTTCCCTTTTCAGCCAAAACTTACTATTCCTTTTTCGACCAAAATATACTGTTCCCTTTAAAATTATAACAACTGAACTTAAAAATTTTTATATCTAATAAATATGATTGAATCCCAAAATGTGATTTTTTGATAAACATTCTTACCTACAATTGAGTGAAAAATAATAAAATAAAACAATTGGCAATAAAATGGTTTAACATATTTTTATTAACTTAGTCAAATAAACTAACAATTCATTTTTGTTTAAAAAATTTTACTCTTTTTATTACCTTTACTCTTCAAAATAAGTTAAATTTCGTTCATAGTTGGTTATATTTTAGTATCATAATTATTATTATATACCTATTCTTATTACCTATATTTGTTATATGACTTTATTCATTTTTTTCGATTAATGTATTTAATAACATTGATTATAAATACTAATATAAATATATAATATAATCAATTGTAATAATAATATGTTATAACAGTTTATTGCCAATTGTTTTATTTTTTTCAGTTTTTTACAGTTGTAGGTAATAATGTTAAAAAAATCACTTTTTTGGATACAATCGTAACAAAGTTAATACATTTTATTAAAATTACACTGGATAATTTATAAATGTTGTGAATATCAATCTGATAGTATATTAAGGTTGGGTTTTTGATTTTCTACGTTATTCATATCTATGTTCTAACTCAAAAGACGTAACTCATAGAACTCCCCAATGTTGTCCAAATCCTTTATAGAAATTAGACCAGGCAATCAATATTAAATGAATAATGTATGACCATAATAAAACAAATATACCCTTATTTGAGTTTCCTTCTGTACATCATAATTATTTAACCAATCGATACAAATAGGCGTAAATCCAAATCCATTACTTGACGGAAGTTTGTTTGCTAACACAATAACTTGTATAATGTTTATCATACTAGGGTGGATATTAAATCTTTCAGGCAAATCATCATCAACCAAGTAAATCATTGTTACCTGCACAGTTGTTGTAATTTATATAACACATGCCATACATATAACTTACAGACTTTGAATTATTAATAACTTACATTGATTAATAGTTTAAAATCTTCCAACGACTTTGGATCAACAATAGGACCAATTTTGAATAGATTATATTTCTCATCTGATTACGGAAAAACCCTAAACACAATATTTGATTAATTTCCATTCCACCGTAATTACATTGTGCAAGAATCTTACCAGAAATTACTATATTCAGAGAAATTATCGATCCAGGACAAATTAAATTAAATTTGGAATATGCATTCTTCTCATACACGGCGACTGTTTGATGCTATAAATATAGTTAATATATTAAATGTTATATAATGTATAATATTCTCCATTTATAAGAAGAAATATAGTCGGCTTTTTATAAGTTGTAAATTTTTGCGTAATTTATTTGTTAAATTATAAAATATATTTAAAAATACATTAAGCATTTTTACACATAATATTTATTTTTTTATGAACCCAGCGTGGAATATATATAAACTATACCTATATAGGTACCTACATAATCACAATCACCAATAATTTAAGTTGGTTACCTACCCACCTACTTAATAATTAAATTATATAATGAATGAAATTTGAAAAAATTGTTTTATAATTTATATTTTAAACTAAAAAAAGGTGGGTAAGTGGATGTCGCTCTGCTGTACAGTAGGTTACAAGTGGGTCACTGTAATGGATGGTGTTAAATTTGAATTTAATGATATAATATCATTGTATAAGAAAAACGATTCCTGATTCTTGGTCAGTCATACTATGATGTTACTAAGTATATTTGATGATATTATTGTGCATAAAGTAATTTATACATAACCTATTTACGTGGAGCCTTGTTTTCAATTTTCAATCCTCAGCTATAAAAGTTGAACATTTTATAAATTTTTAACGACAAAATAATTATAAAATTATAAATTTTGTCGAAATTTGAACTTTAAATGCTTATAAAAAATAAATTGTGCCTATGTATTTTTAATATCTTTCAACTACTATTGTAGAAATATATCAGGAGCCATCAATAAAATTTGATTGATATTTATAGAAAAAAAACAAAAAAAAATTGAAAACTTGCAATGTCCGAGTTAAATTATTATCAAAGTTTTATCGTGTATATAAAATGCTAATATAAACATTCAGTGAAATTTTCAAGTATCTACAGTCGTTCTTTTTTTAATTACAATAAAATAAGAAAATCGTTACATGAGAAATCGAGTGAATATCAAATGTTGTTAAAATATAAAATTCAAAGGCTCATAAAAATTTAATTTGACTTTCTTATAGACATTTTTTATTTGATAAAGGTAAACAAACTTATGGATAATCTTGTATTACATTTTCAAATCTTAGATTGAAAGAGAAAAATTTTTATGAATTCTCAACTCAAAATAATTTGCTAATTTTCGTGATTTTTTCTTATTTTGTCAATATTTGAACTTTAAATGCTCATAAAAAAAAAAACTGTGACTAAGGATTTTTAATATTTTTGAAATATCATTGTAACAATATATTAGAAGCCTTGTATTAAATTTTTAAGATTAATTACCCAACAAATAATATTTTATTGATATTTATAGAAAAAAAAACTACAAAAAATGGAAACTGTCAAGTCAAAATATTTGAAATGGTTGTTATTGATTATGTTATGGTGTATAGGAAATGCTAATATAAACATTCAGTCAAAAATTCATGTATATACAATCATTTTTTTAGAGTTACACCAAAAACCAAAATCGATTTTCTCGAAAATAGATTTTACGTAAAAATTCCCGTTTTTCCTTAATTTTTCATTTGTTTTTCACGGCGCTTTTAAAAACTACTGGGAAATTTTTACTTTTGCCCCCTAAAAATACCAACTAGATTCTCTTTCCTATCAGAAAAGTTACTATTGAAGAAAATCCAAGAACTTATACTGTCCCAAAAGTGATGACAGCCACAAAAAAAAAAAAAATACAAATTAAGCATTTTTACATATAATATTTATTTTTTTATAAACCCAGCGTGGTATATATATATAATTCTAAAGTAATACAGCCTTGATGATTTTAAATTATACAAACATAATAATATACATATATTCATTTCTTAAACTTATGATAATAAATAATGTTATTGAACTTTTATCATAATGTAGGTACAGTGCATATTTTTTTTGGTTACCTATTTTACTTTACATGATTGTTGATATTTAAACTATATCTATATAGGTACCTACATAATCTCAAACACCAATAATTCAAGTTGGTTACCTACCCACCTACTTAATAATTAAATTATATAATGAATGAAATTTGAAAAAATTGTTTTATAATTTATATTTTAAACTAAAAAAAGGTGGGTAAGTGGATGTCGCTCTGCTGTACAGTAGGTTACAAGTAGTTCCCTGTAATGGATGATGTTAAATTTGAATTCAATGATATAATATCATTGTATAAGAAAAACGATTCCTGATTCTTGGTCAGTCAGACTATGATGTTACTAAGTATATTTGATGATATTATTGTGCATAAAGTAATTTATATATAACCTATTTACGTGGAGCCTTGTTTTCAATTTTCAATCCTCAGCTATAAAAGTTGAACATTTTATAAATTTTTAACTACAAAATAATTATTAAATTATAAATTTTGTTGAAATTTGAACTTTAAATCCTTATAAAAAATAAATTGTGCCTATGTATTTTAAATATCTTTCAACTGATATTGTAGAAATATATCAGGAGCCTTGAATTACATTTTCACGCTTTATTTCCCAACAAATAAAATTTGATTGATATTTATAGAAAAAAAACTAAAAAAATTGAAAACTGGCAATGTCCGTAAACAGTTCAAAAAGAATCAAATTATTATCAAAATTTTATCGTGTATAGAAAATGCTAATATAAACATTCAGTGAAATGTTCAAGTATCTACATTCTACAGTCATACGTCGTTCTGCTGTATAGAAGTTTATAAATGGGTCACTGTAATGGATGGTGTTAAATTTGAATTCAATGATATAATATCATTGCATAAGAAAAACGATTCTGAGCGAAAACGGTCAGTCAGCAGCTATGATATTACCAAGTATATTTGATGATATTGTTAACTACAAAATAATTATTAAATTATAAATTTGATAAATTCTGTAAAAATTTGAACTTTAATTGCTTATAAAAAAAATTGTGTCTATACATTTTTAATATTTTCAACTGCTATTGTAACAATATATCAAAAGCCTTGAATGAAATTTCCACGCTTTTCTACCCAACAAATAAAATTTTATTGATATTTATAGAAAAAAAAACTAAAAAAATTGAAAACTGACAATTTCCGTAAACAGCGCAAAATTTTCAAAATTTTATCGTGTACATAAAATGCTAATACAAACATTGAGTGAAATTTTCAAGTATCTACATTCATACGTTTTTTAATTACAACAAAATAAGAAAATCGTTACATGAGAAATCGAGTGAATATCAAATGTTGTAGAAATATGAATTTAAAACGCTCATAAAAATTTAATTTGACTTTCTTGTAGACATTTTTCATTTGATAAAGGTAAAAAAACTTATGGATAATCTTGTATTACATTTTCAAATCTTAGATTGAAAAAGAAAAATTTTTATGAATTCTCAACTCAAAATAATTTGCTAATTTTCGTGATTTATTTTTATTTTGTCAATATTTGAACTTTAAATGCTCATAAAAAAAAAACTGTGACTAAGGATTTTTAATATTTTTGAAATATCATTGTAACAATATATTAGAAGCCTTGTATTAAATTTTTAAGATTAATTACCCAACAAATAATATTTTATTGATATTTATAGAAAAAAAAACTACAAAAAATGGAAACTGAAAATGTCTATAAACAAGTCAAAATAAGTCAATATATTTGGAAAATCTTATGGTGTATAGAAAATGCTAATATAAACATTCAGTCAAAATTTCATGTATCTACAATCATTTTTTTTAGAGTTACACCTTAAAACCAAAATCTATTTTCTCGAAAACAGATTTTGCGTAAAAATTCCCGTTTTTCCTTAATTTTTCATTTTTTTTTCACGATGCTTTTGAAAACTACTGGGAAATGTTTACTTTTGACCGCCAAAAATACCAACTAGATTCATTTTTCTATCAGAAAAGTTACTATTGAAGAAAATCTAAGCACTTTTACTGTCCCAAAAGGTGATGACAGCACAAAAAAAAAAAATACAAAAAAATTTAAAAAAAAAACACAATCATTGTAAAATCAATACATTCATCGCTTCGCTCAGAATCTAAAAAACTAACTTCTAACTTCTACTCTAACTTAAGATACTATTTACACTAAACTAATTTCTGTTTAACTAAGTTAGAAATTTAGTGTTTTTCCGAAACTAACCTTTATTCTAACTTAGTTACTTTTTATATTAAAGTAACTTAACTTCAACTAGTTGAAAAAGTGACTTACTGGTGTAAATAACGAATGGTCAAAGATTTAAAGATACAAATTTAGCGCATTCAAGTATTTTTAGGGAGCTGTAACGTCTATACAATTATCATTGTTTGTCCCGTATTGTCATATATAGTATTTGCTAGTAACTATTTATTTATTCAAAAACCATCATAAATTACATAGGATACAAAAATATTACGTTAGGTTATATGGTTATCTATCTCTTTTAAGCTTTCAGCTTGTGTTAGAGATAGGGAGTAATAATATTTAATTAATTAAGAACTATACACTATAAATTATATGAGTAGCACAGTAAGTGATGAATGAACAATAGAAGTAATGAGAAAAAATAAAAATAAAAAAAGATTAATACAGATAAATAAATATTTTTAACAATAGAAAGATTGTAAGAATGAGAGATGATATTAAATATTACATATAACATATTAAATATAGAATATAAAAAAAAATAAAATAAAATAACAAAATATAAAATATAAAATATAGCAAAGGATATGAGAAAGTTAGGTTAATTGAGAAAATAGCCAATGATAAACAATTTTTTTAACATTAATTTTGGAACAGTGAATATTTTTTTTATATTGACATTGCATACCGTTAAAATACACTGGGCCCAAATAATTTACGAAAGATTGACCAAAAGATTTATTTGAATATTTGACAGGTATATTATACCGTGTTATTCTCTTTTACCTTCCGACAATTTGTTATCTTTATCTTGAGTGAACCTTTTTAGAGTGAACAAAATGGCAATTTTTTTATATAGAAATTTGGTTGGTAAAACACCCAGTTAGGTTATTGATTGGTATAGAGCAAAATAAATAACCCGCATTGTTTGTTTGGGAACTAAACCCCTTAATTTGTAGAATCTATAGGTTATAGAGCTATAATTGATATCATTACTATTATTAAAGCAACTAATAATTTTGCGAATAATGAAATTGTTATCATGATCTCAATTTTATTATGAGTATTAATGGAATTTAAGTATTTAAAAACACGTCAATTAAAAAAATAAATAACGGTTTCCAATTTTTTACGCTTTCGATTTTGAATTTAATATCGGTATCCAAATTTTATCGGTATCGTTTTTGATTACGGTTTGAGTTTCGATTTTAAAATGTTTCCTGAAATCGGTTTTGTAAGCGGTTTCAAGCCCTGGTTTGGATTCTGTTGCTTGGCGTTTATAGCTCAATGACGATGAGTTACCTCTTTTGGTAAGTCGAATCTGATATATCGTCACACCTGGCGATGCAACTGACGATGCAATCTTTATGTTATCAACTTATTTATTATCTAACTCAAAAACCTTCAATTTACTATTAAGAAAAATATCAACTTAAATTCAGTGTCAGCTTAAAAAAAAGTGGGCAAGTGGGTGTCTCTCTGTTGTACAGTAGTTTACAAGTGGGTCACTGTACATTCAAGATGATACATAGTGATACCTTATGACGGTTATGGCAGACTTTTAGCAATGTTCTAAATCAGCCACAAAAAAAACTGAAACTATGATTATCGACGTCTTTATCATATTTAACAATTTATTTTATATATATTAAAAATGAACAACAATTGATTGACTGTAGCTGGTAAGTTGAACTAATATTATTTGCAATTTGCATATTATTATCATATTTTAATATTTGTACATAGTAATAAATTTCAAGTACCCACGAATATTATTTATAAATTACATCAAAACAACTAATATCGTTATTTGTGGTTATTTAGTATGTAATTTCGCCTAAATTTAAATTTAAAATAACTATAAAAAAAAACGTATCCAGGGCACGCGTCTATCACTATACCAATAACTTAGTCAAATTAGTATTTTTTATTTTTATATTAATATTTACGTATAAAACCAATTAAAAAAGGTGGGAAATTTATTTCAACTCCCAATTAAACTATAGTCAATGCCCACCTTTTAATTAGACGTCCGTGCATAAAGCGTACTATGTAAGTAGTATGAAGTAAGGCCCGGGGGTTGACCTCTGCCAGAATAGAATAATATAAAATAATACAATTATTAATTCATAACTTTCATAACTCATATGTAGGGTTAGAGACTTCTTGCATTTGCATGTTTATTTGTAGTGGCGTAAACTATTCTATAAAATTGTTTTATAAAACGACGAAATTAAATACAAAGTTTAAATTAGCATATTATCATTGCATATTTCGTCAAATTTTAGAAAAATTGCAAATTTGAGCAATTTATAGCATATATTATATACTGTGCATATTTCACATGTTTTTATATTTTTTCTGTACGTAAAATTATCATAATTGGACAATATTCAAAAAATATTCTTATATTTACTTTGCATTAAGTATATTTCTACTATATTGCTCTGTTGCGACGGCAACACAATTCAAGAACGAATTTTGACAAAATACGTAAAAATCACGAATATGTGCAAATTATTTTAAATGTGAAACGTATAAAAAATGTTTCTTGTAAATTTATTCTGTAGTTTTAACAAAACATAAACTTTTGGTTGCATCTTGGGCGACTAAAATAGCTTTATAATATAAACTTGCCGGTGACTGAAATAGCTCACTTCTCGTCCAACCTTGCCACACAATAAACGTTTTCGTCACACCTGCACCGAAAGTTTGGTTTTCGATTGCGGTTGAAGTATTGGAAAGCGTAATTTTTCCATACATTGGGGCGGTCAAGTGGAAATCCCCAAAAGTGCTGCGCGCACATTTCACGCGGGACGTGCGTATCCCCTGCACAGTCACTAAAAACTATACCACGGTCGTTGGTTCTTTACAAATTATAAACTTTTAGTTACATCTCATAATCATATTATAACCTCCATGCGTGATGCTTAAAATAAATAAAACCAGATCGTTTCTTTCATGAAACATTTTGCTGTCGTATAATTATAGTCTAGTTGTTGTATAGATCCCTGCATTATCTTATCCGTTATCGATGAATACAGAGGCGTGACGAAAAATAGTATGTGTAGCTCATGCGGGAAGGCAACTTCAGTCTTGGGTGAAATGCGGCCCTAGCCTGCGCTTAATGCTGCACACGTCACACGCGAATGAAATATCTCACTTCCCGCCCTTGCCACACAAATAGTATATTTATGCAACTTGGGTGTAATAAATATTTAATCATTTTCTATAAGGATTTAAAATAAAAACACAATGTATATTATATTATATTAGTTATTATTGAACTTTTTATTTTGGCCTGGTTTTAAAGTGAATCGGCGGAAACGGAAGGCTACGTTTTTTGTACTCAAATATGTTAGTTTTTAAGCAGAAGTTGTCGTTAACAAAATCATGTCAATACAGTTGATAAAATGTAATAATAATACAAGAAATTGTTTCAAATTAAATGCACAATACCTCGTAATAATTATGAAACCATTAATGTTTAATGCAAAATTGTCATAATGCTGGAAACTGTTCGAATTAAATATGTGTCAATTTTAATCTTTTTAATGATTTGTTACTATATATTCTGTATAATGAAATAGGTACGTACTTATTGTGATTAATTTAAATGTACAATAATATGAACTGTTAAAAATTGTTACACATAAGTAACAAATTATTTATGCAAATATTAATTTCAGTTAAAATTGGACTAAATTTTTATTTTTATTGTTATAATGTTTTATTGTTATACAGTCTACTAATCCATCCAATGTGGTGCTTAACATCTGTAAAAAGTGCGATTGAATTATTTGTATCTGGATCCTTGACACTTGCTATTCCGGTTAAATAATACAAATTATTAGAATGTGAAAAGCTTAAGCCTGCACCGCTATCTCCTTCATGCACTCCTTGTCCTGAAACAAAATACATTTTATTCATAATACTTAATTTAATCATATGATTGTTATTGGGTAAAAGAAATAATATAAATGTACCTTATGTAATATAAATTATAAACAAGTACAATATTACAAGGGTACAAGGGTAAATATGATATATTACTTATAGGCTATGACATGTGCTAGAAGTGGATCGAAATTATAATATTTAGAGGTGTCTTCTGCACACATCCGCACCGAGCACACTCCATCGGTGGAATTTATAATAAAAATAACTGTTATAGCTAATAACTCAATTAACTTCAAACCATATATTATTATTAGTAAGTCAGTAAAATAGTTTTGAATTAAAATGATATAGCGTGATTATCATATTATATTCAATGAATTACTAAATAAACTACTTCCAAAAAAAATTGTACAGTAAAACTACATCAACCACTTGGTACAACTGTCGTATACTGTAAATTAATTGAAATAGTCATAATAACAAGGTGAGTTTAACAGAAAGAGAATACACATAGAGAAATTTTAAATTAAGCGATTTATGAATATTATAACATAAATCACGTCGGCACCTATAAAATCTCATAATATAATAACATGTAATACAATCTATAGTGTTATAATAAAACATCTAAGGTAAAGGGGTTAATAAAATCTTTACATGTCTTACTAATAAATCCTAGAATCGATGATGAATTTTTTGGAAATATTGAAATAATGTCTATTGAAATATAGAGTCAAACTAAACGTAACCCCTAAAAATTGTCATAACTTTACATTTAACAATAATAAAAAAATATAGTTAATACTTTGCTTACGGCACAGTATTTAAAAGATTTTTTTTTTAAGTTTATTGTATTATGTAAGTCTCTAACTAGGTAGGAAATATAAAATACTTAAATATAAAACATAGGATAAAAAATTACAACTGACAATGCAACATGTAGATGATGCAATAATATACTAACGCATACACGAATAAGTCACACATATTTTTTATACACAAACACACCCAAACGACACAATTGGTCTATAGGCGGTACTTACGTTACACCGTACAATATGAAATCATACATTAATGTTAATAATAAAGTTCCTACCAATACATCTATACAAAGAAAGAGATTACACAAAAATCGTTCTATATATGGATTAGTTAAAATTGACATGCTCTCGAACACCTTATTCAGACAGGGCATTAACCTGTACACACCATATCCTAAGTGATTCTCAAAGTGGCATGTTTGAACAATTCTCAACGTCTTCACACCCTTTCGATGTTTGAACGGGGTTCTAGGTCACTTTGTACGGTCAAGCATTAAAAGTGCGAAAAGCGGACATTTTGTACGGTCAGGTAAAAAAGTACATTGCAGAACGCGGACACATTGTACGGTCGAGTGAAAATTTTCATTTTAATTTTTAGACCGCGGACACTTGATGCTGATTACATAAATTTAATAGTTTGTTATTGTCAGCAGTATAGGATTTTTGTCTCTTATGAAGTCTATTACCACATTCGTCTAATTGTATTTCTCGCAAAACTGTCCAAAAACTCGGATTAGTTGTTTCTACTAATTTATTGAACGAACTATTCCACCCTCCACTAAAATTATTAGTTCGATGAGAATAAGACATTGTTTGATATCTTACATTCCAAATATGAGGAGGGTACCGTGCGTTATTACTATTACCACTAATGTAAGTTCTATCAAAGTATGAAATAAGAGGTAGTAACTCTTGATAAAATGTTGTATACATATAAATAATTTCACCCAAAATGTCGTCAATAGTTAAAAATGCCGGTGAAGTTATCATTTTACTTTCTTTGGAAATCCGTACATTTCTCAATTAAGTTGGGGGGTGTTATAAACCCATTATATTTAGAAGTAGTAAATCGTAATATAAGCAATTCTTATTATATCTATTATATATGTAACCATGTATATATCATGTCTATATATTATACATCTATTATTCTATTATATATATGTATACAAGTACCCGTGGAAACGAGCACGGCGACAGCATGACATTCCGCTGCGTGGACAGTTTTGGTAGCCACAGCGAGCTGTCGTCCGCGCTCGTCCTCAAGGGGAGTCAGTCGTATTCCAGCAGAACATCTATCCGAACCTCCGAACTCATGTACATTAAATTGTTTTACATTCTTAATAATAAAAGATATAGTCGGTTATTTCGACAGCGTACTAGTTTTTTTTTAATTTGTCGTGTAGACGTACATAACAATATCTTACATTCTAAATATGAGGAGGGTACCATGCGTTATTACTATTAAAGTATTACCACTAATATAAGTTCTATCAAAGTATGAAATAAGAGGTAGTAACTCTTGAGAAAATGCTGTATACATATAACTAATTTCACACAAAATGTCGTCAATAGGTAAAAATGCCGATGAAGTTATCATTTTACATTCTTTGGAAATCCGTACATTTTCTTTCTATAATTTTGCTAATCCGAGTCGTTGAATTTGTCACCATACAGACTGGCATAAATGAAAAAAGCACCCTTGAATCTGGACTCCATTAAAATTTGATTGGGAAATATATATAATGATTCATTTGTATCGATGGATGCCCATGATTGCCCAGATTTATCAAATAATATAATATACAACATTTTTAATGAAATTTGTCATGACAATATAATTTACTACTTTTATATACTTACTTCTTAGGTATACCACTTATATTTACAATATATTATGCCTTATGTATATAATAGTACAAAATGCCCGCATTCTGTCATCTAAAGTTTTACAGGACAGTACAAAGTGACCGTTTACCTCGAACGGAAACTCAAAACTCTGAAAAACGACACAATTGGTCTACTGGCGGTACTAAAGTTACCTTGTACAATATGAAATCATACTTTGATGTTAATTCTAAAGTTCAAACCGATACATCTAAACAAAGAAAGGGATTACACAAAATCTTCCTACCAATATCCAGCAGTTAATTATTTTAACCTAAGTATATTACTATTTTATTACCCAATGCAGAACCGGCACAAAATTTATCTTTAGTCACATATGATTCAAATCCGTTTGTATACATATTCCAACAAGACCTATAGTTAATGTATGGTAAAAATGCTTCCAGTAAAATAAGACTGTCGTTGCCTTTTTCCGTTTTTCCCCAACCAACAATCTGTAAAAGTATTAAATGGTTGTACAATGTGTGATCTAAATTATAAAATTAATGTATGTCTGTCTGTCTGTGTGTCCATATTACGATGGCAACAATTTATATAATAATTATTATTATGAGATTTCCGATTGAATTTTTCGTATATAAATGGTTGCCATGGTAATATGTAAAACATATTATTCATATGGAGTTGGCATTTTTAATGGGCAGCGAAGTGCATGGTGTCGTATATGAAGCAACATTGTTATAAGCTACTTTCATAACCTATAAAGTAGCTGCCACCAGTTGTTCAGTGAGTCTTGTGTGACTTGCACATGGTCTGATGTTTTTGTAATTTATTATAATATTGTAATTGAAGTATGTAATATAAATAAATTAACATAATGTAAAGTGAACAAGTGTTAAATAGATATTTAAAACCTAGTTATTTACACGGCACAAGGGATCAGCAATTTGTATATATATATATATATATATATAGATTAGACCTCTGGGTAGAAGATAGGCGAATTTAAAAAGGAAGAGTACCAACCCCGGGAGGTGCTCATAAAGGGATTTTGAGATTTCCGATGAAATTGTTTGTATATAAATGGTTGCCAGTATTAAAATTATATTATCCATATAGAATTGATATTTTGAATGGACAACGCAGTGCCCAGGATTAGCTAGTAGCTGCCAATTTTATAATATAAACGTATAATAGTAATCACTTTTTATTTGAGATTTGAGACTGACTTATCAAAATATCTTAATTTTGGAATTCAATGAAATATGAAATAGAGATAATGTATGATTTCATAGACATGTTATGGTTTTACTAGCATTTAAATTATAAATTTTATAAAAATTGTAAGAATCGTGAAAAAGTTTTTAATTAGGTTGCAACTAAAAATGTATAAAATGTTGAATTTTTAAATCGAAGGATTGAAAATTCAAAACAAAGTATATCATATAGGTAAATTGGTTTCCACAAAATCGAGTTTGTTTTTTGGTGTAACATTATCATTTTCTTTACATCATTCTTCTTCTTCTTAGGTTTTACACCATTAAACTCTCAAATATCTTGACTTGCTTCGAACTTTTAACGGACACTTTCAGTTACAAAGTTTCATAGTTTTTTTTCTAATTAGAAATTCATAACGTTTTTTCTTTTTAAATTCGAAATTTGAATAAGTTTGTCTGTTTGAAAAAAAATCTCTATCGAAATTTAAAATTAAAAATTTATGAGCGTTTGGGTATTTACTCGAAATCTCATGTAGTGATATTCTAATTTTGTTGAAATACAAAAACGAATAACTGTAGACACGTCATATATTAACACAATTTACACTATATGTCTTTTGTATACAACGATAGTATATTATTGAATTCAAATTTAACACCATCCATGCAGCAGAGCTAAACCCAATATTTTTTAGTTATTTTATGTAGGTAACATTTCAATATTTATGCAAAATTTAGCAGAAAATCTCACGGTATTTGCTCTTTACATACAAATATTACGTATATTTAATGGACAATTTATTTATTTATGGTCAATAGCAGTAGAAATACAGAAATTAACTATAGTTAAATAAAATATTATTATTAAATAATACTACAAACAAACCTTTCCTTTATCTCCATTTTGTATAATATCTATGCCTGTCCAATCGACACAAATAGGTGAAACACCAATACTAAAAGAATTCTGTTTTGTAACACAATTATAGCTATATCATCAGCATGGAACCCGGAACTCCATGATAATATTCATTCAGATGAATCGTTTTCACCTATACAATAATTTTGATTCATATTATATAGGTCATACCAATTATTTGTAGACTTTGAATTATTAATAACTTACATTCAATATTTTAGTAAATTCATTGTCAATTATTGTAATGTTTCTAGAATATTTTCCAACAGCAATTTTGTACTGACCGTCATTAACTGATATTATATTATATAACATACCTTTTACCCAAAAACAATGAGCCGCTGAAATGATATTTATTTAATTCATTATTTTCTATCACTCGCTGTACAAATATTTTACCAGAAACGACCAAATTCGGAGATATAATCGATCCTCCACAAATCAAGTCATAATTAGTGGAATTTTTTTATTTAATCGATACACCCACACATTCCACGGTGCCGTGCTATTAGATGCTGTTTCACCACCCATAATCATTCCATTGTTTATGGTATAAACTTTACCGCAACCTTAAATGATATTTGAATATACATATGAATTATAACAGTTACAAGTAATAATGACAATAAAACAGACATACTGTTGACGGTTTAAAAATGTACATAATTCGATTAACCCAAACCTAATGATTAATTAATTATCCTCTATGTAATCATTTCACATACAAAAAAAAGCATTTGATTGCAGTAAAAATTAAGTAAATTAGGGAATTATGTTTATAATAAAATAATACAATTACTTGGATTGCATCTATACAGTTCTTTATTCCACACTCCATTGGGCTGGCAAAGTAATTCAAGTGGTTCCTCTTGGTGTCCATTTGGCGTGGTATATAATGGCTTACATAATGGTTTTGCTATTGTATCGGGTATGGATGGATTTGAACAATTAGCATACTTCCCATTATAAGTGCATATAATATCTAAACTATCTGACTCTAGAGGTGGACACATTTCTATGAATGTAAATAAGTTATAATCAGACTTGACCATACTTTACGTTAGCATTTATTATGACATTAATTGGATAAATTAATATACAAAACTTACTGAAACACAATTTATCAGAACTCGATAACCATTTTCCTTTTCCTAGACAAAACCTAAAACCATAGCGAAAAGCCTTATGATATCCAACTTCACAATTCTCGATAACATTAACCTGACGATCAATTAATGTTCCGTGAGGTAATATTTCATTAGAATATTCATAAGAATATATTACTCCTTCAACGGTTGGTAAAATGCATGAACTCACTATGACCTGTCAATTACTTAAATGTTAAAAATATATATTCTTCTTAAAATATGTTATCTTTGAAGAAAAAGTTGTCCAAGCCAATACAATATATTAACAACTTAAATTGATACCTATAAATGAAAATATTTACGTACATGTTTGTTTAAAATTCCACGTATCCACGGAACATGGTATTTTATGTCTAAAAATTGTAATGTATCGACTTCCGTCAAATTGTTTCTATTTCTAGTTGACCAATTGGAAAGTATCCCGGTTAATAAATAACTATCAGAGTATAAAATACCCAAGCCTGATCCGGAACGTCCACCACTTATATGTGAATCTGAAACACGAGATATTTATTACTTACATGTCTTGTAATAGGGGTAGGGACGAAGAATTTTTGATATAAGTGTATTTATTTATTAATTTACGCTTTTTTGACGTTTTAGAATGTCAGTGGAGAGATTAATGTATTTATTATACAATAATGCGTTGATTTTTGTTTTCAGTCATCACCTTTTGGGACAGTAAAATGTTTCAATTTTCTTTAATAGGATCTTTTCAGGTACAAAAGTGTATTTAGTTGGTAAATGAGGGGAGTTAAAAATAAAAAATTCCCAATACTTTTCAAAAGCTTCATGAAAAAAACAAAAAAGGTGAAAAATTAAAAATGGTTATAAAAAGGTTAAAAACATTTAAATTTTTTTAATGATATTATTGTACACAGAAAATCTAAATATAAACATTTGAAAAAAAATCCCATGTTACTATGGTTATTTGTTTTTAAGTTAGTCTAAAAAAAATAAAGTATAGATATTGTCAATAACCTTTTTTTCTTATAAATTCCCATCTTCCTTAATTTTTTTTGTTGATTTTTGCAACTTTTTAGAAAATTTGTAGACTATTTTACTTTTGACCCCCAAAGTACCATCTGGTTCTAGTCTCATATTAAAAACCTCTAGTTAAAAATTTAATTTCATGATCACAATCTAAATTTGTATTACCATATACCTTTATTATTTTCGATACTAAACGTTTTATCAATCCTCGTAGTATAATGTGTAAAATATTGTGTTACTTTATTCGCCGAGTTATTTCTACCCAATGTAAAACCAATAATCTGTAAAAGTTCAAAACAGTTAAATAATGTACAATTATAATATTAATATCTCGTAAACGTCTGTAATGACAACATTTATATTTATGAAATAAAGACTGACTAACAAAATATAAATATGAAAATATGAAATGGAAACGCACTCTGGTTGTTCAACTTAGCTGGCTTGGGTAGGGATGACTAAATAATAGCCTAGTTAAATTATATTTTCTGTATGGAAAAAATCCCATTAAGGTAAAATTTGGCAAACACCTTTATAACGTCGTCAATGTGTAAAAGTTAACCACGGAATGTGCGCGTCAAAGATTATTCGAAAACAAAGTTCATGAAAATAGCCTTGATACGGTACAAAACACACAACATTTAAAAAGGCCGTTCTCACGGCCAACAAATATTACTCGAATGGCAAGCAAACACCACTCAATGGCTTGCACATAACTTACACAAATAATCATATTGTGCACAAGTATATTTCCATGTGAAAATGACATCAAGGATACCTGGCGAACACCGATACGCCCACCAATCATAACAATGCTAGGGTCGGTCGATGCGTATATATACGAGTTCATTCGACCGTTCATCACCAGTAATTCTCCAACCTTCAAGACATCAAGTTTATTCAAAATTCATAGCTACTGTTACTTGAAAACGGAGAACACCACCAACCGCCGCGCTGGAGCATCAGAACTGCAGGAGCAGAACAACGATACCAGCGAGCCCCAAGATGCCACCCGAGAACCAGCTACGACGACCCGAGTGACGATACGAACACCCAACTCTTGTACGCCATTGCCCGCATACAGTGCTGAGGCCGGTGACTACGAAGCGTCTTCATCGTCAATAAGGGCTTTCCACGGACGCCGACCATACGACAACCGTTCAGGATTAATCAACATTTCAAGTCTATCGTAGGACGATTATCGAACGTTTTTGAAGTTGTGGCAGTCACGATAAGTGATTTTTCATATATTGGCGCGACAGCGGGAACATCATCTTCCCACAAAACCTACCCACCATCGTTACGCCATCGGCCGTCGCGAATATATCCCGCAGGGCCGTGTGACGATAATCCGAAGAGACGCAGCCGCCGTCAGCAGTAATAGCCGCCTCTCCAAGTGAGCACCCGGTCCGGAACGAGCGGCCAAGCCATCGGATCGAGGTTGGCGTCCTAGGACGAGGCGGAAGAGTCACCGATCACACGGTTGAGCCAGCCACGCCGAGCAATCCAGTTCCACGGGATTCTAAAATCCTCTGCCGGACCGGATTACCAACAAACCCGTGTTTTAGGACTCATAAAAAACAAACAAGTCCCCCCAAGCGCGCCTGCATAGGTCATCATCCCAATACCCTGTATATTATAATTACATAGCAATAAAGACACGTCGATTACCCGAAATCACCCGAGTGTTGTACTTTCTTTAAAGTGACTGATATTCACCCTTGGCGGCTCTGTTACAGCTTTTTTCTTTAATATCTTATGGAGTAGGTAATTATCTACAAAAAAAAGGATAAGATTTTCACGTAAGAGTTATTGTTTTTGAAGCCTACAAAGTACATACTTTTAAATAAATTTGTTTTTTTAACTAAAAACAAACAGTCTTTGCGTTAGTATCTCGCTTTAGACTGGATGTACAAAAAAAAGTTTCAAATATAAATTGTAGAATAGAAAATTATCTGCAAGATGATTCATTTATATTTTTATGTAATTTCACTTGCAGGATTCACCATTAAGAAAATTACGAGTACATAACGATAATAAAACTGCATTCGTTTCCACACTACCATTTAGGTAAAAGCTAGATGCGTTTTTTTTACATGATTTTCCCTGTAGGCAGGGTGGATTTGGAAAAAAAAAGAAGGGGAACTCTGCAGATGTTGGATAAACGAGCGTTCCACACAAAATTAACTGTAACATAACTGTGGAAGACAGAGCCGTTAATTATTAAATATTTTAAAGCTTACTCGCTTTTCACCTAACACCGTCGAATGGCATTATGGTTAATACGAATCACGTATGTATTATCTATGGCATAAACCCAGATTTCAGTTGTTAAATAATATATTAATATGTCAATTAG
>SSSL01000439.1:0-34557 GCA_008086715.1 Sitobion miscanthi
CAGTCCGGCATTGTGGATCGTATCTACAATCTTTAAGAGCTTTGATTCTGAGTTTCCATAACAAATAGAACCATAATCAAGTTTAGATCTTACAAGCGATTTATATACATTTAATAATATGGTTCCTTCACAATGACTTAATGATTTGATGACATTAAGGCTTTTGTATGAATTTTTTTTAAGTGACATAATACAGTTTTTCCTGATCCACTAGGACCAATTAGTACAGCACGTATAGTATCAGGTAATAACGAATCGTGTCTTGATGGTTTTTTTACTAACTGAACATCTACATTTATAACATCTAATTTATCTTTCTGTTCAATCAAATTCATATTATTTTCTTATAAATACTCTAGAAATTTTAAATTTATAGTCAGTTACCGATGATGCGTTCAACTCAACTAGTGTAAGTCAGACAAGACTGGAAAAGGATTTGTAAACTCTCTTATAAATAGTCTCCCGTTCGAAGCCCATGTTCCAGGCTACCAGTATTGCGGTCCTGGTACAAAATTAAAAAAGAGACTAGATCGTGGTGATAAAGGAATAAACCCGTTGGATACTGCTTGCCGTGATCACGATATTGTGTATGCAACGAGTAAAAATTTAGACGATAGACATTAAGCTGATAAAGTGTTGGAAAATCGTGCTTGGGAGAGATTTTTATCAAAAGATACTCCTAGAAAAGAGAAATTTGTTGCTTACGCAGTAACAAATGCAATGAAAGCTAAAAGAAAAATAGGTATGATTGTAAAGGTAAACGGAAACGTACTATAAAAAGAATTGGTATACTAGCAGCAAAGAAAAAAAAAATTTCAAAGAAAAAGAATGGTGGTAAAAGATTGATTTTAGCACCAAGACAGTCAGGAGGTGTAGTTCCCTTAATAGCTATATTTGCAGGATTGTCAGCACTTGGTAGTTTGATGTCTGGAGGTGCTAGTGTGTATAATGCTGTTCAAAATTCAAAAAGAAAAAAAGGTGGTGGTTTGAATTCATACAATACTAAGTTAAGAAAAAAAAAAACTAATGATCACACTACAACATCATTTAATAATAATGATGAAATACGTATATCAATCCAGCAAACAGATGTTTAACCATATCTACACGAAAGCTTTATTTTTTTGGAAGAGGTAATTAGTGATGCTACCAAAGTGAAACTAACTAATAACGGTTACTCTTACCTCTTCGAACAAATACGATTGGAAATCAATGGGATAGAAGTAGATAGCACACGTGTTCTTGGAATCACTAGCTCGTTGAAAGGTTACTTATCCTGTACACCAGAAAACTATAATTGTTATGAAAATTCTGGTTGGAATTTTAAAAACGCAACGCATTCCGAAAATGAGAAAGGTGAATTTAGTGCTTGCATCCCATTGAAATATTGGTTAGGATTGTTTGAAGACTATAAAAAAATATTGGTGAATTCTAGATTGGAATTAATATTAACTCGAAGTCTTACCGATTTAAATGCTTTAAGTTTAAAAACTGGTATAACTGCTTCTGAAGGTAAAGTCGTTATAAAAAAAATAGTCTGAAAGGTACCACATATAGCGGTTGACGATGAAGAAAGGTTAAAATTATTGAGACTTGTAGAAAAAGAAAAAAGTTTGTTTATTCCTTTTAGATCTTTTGAAACTTTTGAATACCCTGAACTTGGAACCACTAATAAAGTTGTATGGAACTTGAAAACTGCTTCAAAATTAGAAAAACCACGATTTATCATAACCGGGTTACAAAAAGGACGTAAAAATTCGATATCAAAAGATTGTAGTATATTTGATCATTGTAATTTAACAAACGTTAAAGTATTTCTGAACTCGATAGCTTACCGATACGATAATTTGAATTTAGATTTTTCAAAAAAATAATTTTACTATATTATATAATATGTATACATCGTTTCAAGAATCGTACTATGAAAAACGTATTCGTAACCTGATATTGAGTCCTTCTACTTTTCTAACAAACGCACCAATTATAGTTATCGATACTTCAAAACAGAACGATTCAGCCACTGCCTCTGCAGTAGATGTTCAATTGGAAATTGAAGCTTCAGATTCGCTTACAGGTGTAACTGCTTATTGCTTGTTAATTCATGATCGTATTGTAGAATATGTACCTTTCACTAGAGAAGGAAGAAAACTTGTGTAAATATATATTGAGAATTCATTTTTGACAATAAAAAAACTAATATTTAATAATTTGTGTTCTAATTCATTTTTTAACAATAAAAAAACTAATATTTAATAATTTGTGTTATTTACTTGAAATAATTATTTCAGTTTTATGGTTAGCTAAGAAAATTTGTTATACGGAGTCAAATTTGGTAGACAATCAGTGTGTAATGTGTTACACGGTAAATCAGAGTGCTCCAAGCGGGACAACCTCGCTTGAAAAAAAAAAATTACCGTGGAAAAGCTGGTTGTGAACATACAAATATATACTACTCAAATGATATAAGAAATTATTTAGCAAACTACTTTATTACCCCTCAAGCTTCTCTTCGTTGGCATTGGAAATATTGTATTTGATGTTATATACCTAATAATATATTTTATTGATGATTTAAAATATTTTACATTACATGGAAAATATAGAAGTAAAAATAAATTGTTTTTCTTTTGACATTTTATCTTTTCAATAAAGAATAAGTACAGTACAATAAAATAGTTCTTATGGTTCGTACGTACCAAATATAAATAATTATAGAACGATGTGGTCAATTCACAAATGTTATTTTGAAATACGATTATCTTATATAGTGTATATTTATAATAGTACAAAATATAATAACGCAGTGGTTAATTCAGATAAAAATAAATACGAGTTGACAGTACTATATTATATAGATGATAATATTATTGGGAAAAATACAAAAATAGCCCCTGATATATTAATTTAATTTGTCAAACATATTATAAAATTTAGTATTTGAGCTGTCATAAATCTAATATTTGTTTTGTTGAACTATAAATTTGTAAAAAAAAAATGTATGCGTTTAATATGCAAATAAAAGTTCTTAAATCTACATGCAAAATTATGCAACAAATATTTTTGTATTTAAAGTTATTTAAGTTCAATATGCAATTTTTAAACAAATATGCAAATGCCTAAAGTTCCGAGCCTTGATTATAATTAATAATAACATAATATAATATACATAATTATATAACTAAGGCCTAATTATCAATTATATTTTAACTTTTTTTACCTGACAAGTTCATTTCCTTTCCAACTTCCATCCAGCCCTTCTCCGCAACATCTTTACGGGAATATTGAGGCAAAGTGTAATTATAAAGTTCTGGCCTTTTTTCAACTTCACCCACAAACTTAATGTTAAACACGTGTTCGGCCATATTTGTATAATTAAAAAAATTATAAAAATATAAAAAAGAAAAACACTTGAAACCACTTGTAATATTCGGTAATATTCGGGAAACGCAGACGACGGGCGACCTTCCTTGCAAGTCGCGCGAGACTGGTAGAATACGCGTCGCTTGGGAGTTGCGTCATATGTACCTTTCCGTTACTAAATATAGGAAGTGATTTACAAGATATTCGAGTATCCGTCGCGTCGCCTGGGAGTTTCCTGGTGTGAAGAACGACTTACTGTCATAGTAACATTTCTAATCAAATATTGTTTTTGTCCTCAGTAACCATATACCGTAATAATTATACCTAAACAGATTATTTGTTATGTTTTTTTTTCATACATTTTTGTTTTAACTGAGTCTTAAGTAGTTACTAATTTTATAGTTGAGGCAGTACCACATATATGGTTTACTAACAAGACATGTGCTTGGCCTAAAGACAGAATAAAAAAATTCATAGAAAATCGTAAAATACCAAATCAAAAAGAATTTGTATTTTATCCAGCCAGGAAAATTTATAGACAATAGTTATGGTATAATATATTATTGTTATTTTTAATGTTTTAATTTATATTGATTTTTGTAATTATTTTTTTCTTTTAATTCATAAAACATTTTAGGAAGTTTATCAGAAGCTAGATCAAAGTCAGTTAAAGCAGTACATAAGTCTGATTTATCTACTACAGAAGACGATAGAGTCAAACATAAACGATTAAGAAGACGAAAATGTTCAAGTGTATCTCAAAACTTGAAAAAAAAATATTGAAGTCATCACATAACATAACAGATACCTTTCCACCAAAATACAGACTGAAATGGTACCTTACCTAAAGAATTCCTATTTTCATATTTAATTATATGTATAATTTAAATATTAATTCTATTAATAATCAATTAATTGATTTTATGTGTACTTCATACCATTTTTTTTTTTTTTTTATTAATGTTTATCATGTAACTTTTTTGTTCTGATATTCCATACCTATTATTATAATAATTAATTGTTATAATTTTTTATTATTGCCTTAAAATAATATTTATAGTTTTTTTAGAGAATGTTACTCCAGAAAAATCAGAACTTAAAGTTAAATTTATGAAGATAATTGTGGAGATGATTCTGACAAAGATTCAACTTGGAAACCTAAAACTAACTGTGTTTGATAAAAGTAATTTGAATAATTTATTGTATTTATTATATCTATTATATTTAAACATTGATATATTTTAAATATCTATTTTAGAATATTATTGATTGTTAAATACATGTTATGTAATTTTTAGTCTCTGATAATGATGACAGCGAAAATGATTCTAATGGAATAGAGTACTTGCTTCCAGGAGAAAAAATTAGTTACAGGCGATATATTAGTAATTCAAAATTAAGTACTCCTGCAAGTGACAATAGTAAAACTGTAACTGATACAAATAAAATAAACACAAGTGATCATGAAATTTAATTCATCAATTCTTCTAATGGCAAATGTAGTGTAGAAAAAGACGATGATACATCTAAAGTATTTCAAAAAAGTATTGATGGTAATAGTATGCATATAAAAAGAGTACCTATTATTTTAAAATGACGAAGACAATAACAATGAGAAATCAGGTAAAGATTTGAAAATAAATTTCTTATTATTTCACTATTTAAAACAACATTTAAATTTTTAGATTCTACAAACAAATTGATGAAACAAAAATTTGATTCAGTAAACAGTGTCATTAATGATAACTATATACGGCTTAAACTCTTCATGCATGAACATTTTTTTATCACAATATACATGTACTAAGGAATTGAGAAAAAATGTAAAAAAATTTTTTTTTTTATTTCAAGTTAAAAATCACTTTTTATTAAATGTCCTCATTGTATTTTTATTCTTGCATTTGGCTTGTACGCCGTTAATATTACCAGCCATATTTGCTGCTCCGTCAAAACATACTGCAATTACATTCTGCCAATCTAATAAACTGACGAGTAATTACACCATTAAGTGTATTAAAAATTGATTCTGCATCGACAGACAACATACGTCTCAAAGTAATAAATGTTTCTATTGGGCAGTTTGTTTTCGTATCAAAATAGCGAAAAACCACAGAAAGTTGCTCGTGGTGACCTACGTCACTGGTTTCGCTGCCATAATTGTAATATAAGTGTTTTGTAATTTTTATTTTAATTCTTGAATGATTACATTGTGTATAGAATTTATAATGTCATTTTGAATTATATTGCTTGTGTACATTGCATTCTTAGGACCACTATAAATATGAGTTTTTAAAACAGCATCATATTTGTATAGGCTTTGAATCAATTCTAAGAACATACCTTTTTGATAACTGGTATGCGATTCATCATACCCACGAAAAGGTTAACCACATTTAGCAAGACAAATTACAATATCAATTAAACGTTTCATTATTTCCCTGTTGTTTAATCGTTCTAATTCCCTTTTACTTAGCTGTAAAGTTTTATTACTGTCAATTACTTCATCATTAGATTTTTTAAAACAAAAATTATTCATAGCTGTTCTACTGTTAATGTGATATTTTGATATTTGATGAGATTTTAATCTTTCAGGAGCCCTGTACCAACTATTAAATCCTGTTTTAGTAAACACTTTTTCTGTCTGACAGATATTAGATTCATTTCCATTAAAACAACGACACGGAAAGCAAAACGCTGCATCAACTATCAGTAATAACGCGACGACGCCTTCATGTTTACCACTTGATTACGCGCCTGACCGTTTAAACCGATTTGTTTGTTATTGTCATTGTGTTTTGCATATTAAATAATGGGAGATAATAACGAAATAATTACGAGTGATATCCCTGAAATGGAAGGTTGTATGCCTCTGCAGCCTGAAGAAGACGTCACTAATACTTCTCCAATACCAAAAATAAAAATGGAAAAGTAAGTCCACAAAAAATTAATATAATATTCAAATATTAATTATTATTTATATGTTTTTTACAGTGTGTGTCAAATTGTCAAAAATAATGATCGTCAATATATATAAAGATATAATTTCTAATACACCAGAAAAAAAATATGTGTGGACATTATTAACCGTATTAGAGAATTAACTGGTTTGGGACGAGACACCATAAGGAATACCATCAGCCAGTATAAGATGACGAAAACAGTATCATCGCCTAACAGAACAAGAGTTAATGCTTCACTGTTTGAAAAAATAGATGATCTTAATCGCACAGGATTACGTTGGACAATTCATTCTATTTGGTTAAAACGTGAACTACCAACCATTGACCAAATTTTATTCGATGTCAATGCAGATCCGTCGCTTCAAATTTTAAAAGGACGTCTCTGTATCGTGTCATCAAAAAATTGGATTTTGTATTTACAAAAAGAATGAGGTGCAGTGTGCTGACCGAGAGGGAAGACCTAATTGTTTGGCGTCGTAATTATTTGTACGACATTAGGAAATATAGAGCCGAAGGTCGATCTATATATTATCTGGATGAAACTTGGTTGAACGCCGGCGATTGTGTCGATCGTGTTTGGAGGGATAAAACGGTTCTCTCCAAACACGATGCATTCAACAAAGGCCTCACAACCGGTTTACCAAATCCAACAGGTAAAGGGAAGCGGCTCATTGTACTACACATTTGGTCGGAGAATGGTTTTCTGCCAGTTGGCCTACTATGTTTCGTTTCCAAAAAAAATACAGGAGATTACCATGACGAGATGAATGGGGATAACTTCAAATAGTGGTTTGAGTCCATTATCTCTGTACTCGATCCAAATTCCATCATCGTCATGGACAATGCGCCGTACAATTCAGTGGAGCTAGAAAAGTATCCAAATACCTCTTGTTCGTGAACGACCGCTATCGTCATTGTTGAAGCCCGAACTTCTGGCGATATCAAAAAAAAAAATGCGACCACAATGCAAATCATAATATGTAATAGACAACTTGGCCAAGGACAATGGGCACACCGTACTCCGATTGCACGTATCATTGCGAATTCAATCCCATTGAATTAGCATGGGCGATGGTAAAACGGTACGTGAAGCAGAAAAACACCACTTTCAAAATCGACGATGTTCAACAACTGTTGAATACAGCGATTGAAAGGGTTACACCTCAAAACTGGAGAAATTTTATAAAACACGTAATTGAAGAAGAGGACAGAATATGGAAAGCGGATGATATCATGGACGATATGATAGATGCAATGGAACCTTGTATTATCACGATGACAGGAGAAACAACCTCTACAGACGATTCGGAGTAATTGATTTATATTTTTTTATCATGTTTTGTTTTTATCATTTTTTTATCCATGTATTATGTTTTTATCATTTTTCTATCACGTATTATATTTTTGATAATGTTTCATGTTTTTATCATGATTGTAATAAAGTGTTACTAATTAAATTATATACATTTTTTTTACGTACCTATAACATAAGGTAATTAAAAATTGAACAAAATAAATTGGTGTACCGATAGCGTACACTGATGTACGTATATGATTATGCGGCAGTGTGGCGCGCGACTGTGCGAGTGACTGTACGGAAAAATACATCACGACGTACAGCTCCGCACTTCATCTGTTTCAGAGTATATAATGCAATTTAAGTTATTTGTACAGGTCGCTGGTCTACAAAAGACTAATTACGTCGTTCTAGCCGTCGCGCCGCGACGGCAAAGTTCGAGACCGTGCACCTAGCGAAGCCACGCCCATGCGCACAACTCGGCCGCTGAAGGCTGATCTTATTTGGAATAGAGTATATATGTATAATTTTATTTTTATTTATTTTTTATCATTACCTACCTAATATTATTAATTTTATAGAATGAAAAGAACAGCAAACATGTATTTTTAATACACCTGAAGCTGAACCAGATGTAAGTTAATCATTACCCACCCATACTATGAATAATTTTTATTTTTATTTATTTTATCGTTATATCTAACATGTTTAATTTTACATTTTTACATAATGAAAATAACAGCAAAAATGTAATTTGTAATATACCTGAAGCTGACCAGATGTAAGTTAATCATTATCCACCCATATTATGCATAATTTTATTTGTTTTATCATTAATATTATTAATTTTACAAAATTAAAAGAATAGTGAAAATGTAATTCTACAATTATTTTTTTTTTGCTAAGTTTTTAGCGTAATAACCAAAACCAAACAATAGAAGTTACTAATGATGTCACAGGTAACTACTTAGTCTTAAAAATATGTATTAAAGAACAGAAAATATATATAAATATAATAGTTTTTTGGAACATTTGAATTTCACAATATTAGAGTTTATCAAGTTTACCAAATTATAGATTAAAAAAAATATATTTATAACAACACTTAAATAAGATAGGTTCTTGAATTAATTTCATTTTATATTATTTTATCTCATATTTCAATAAATATTTATCATTCTTTTATAATGTATGCATGGACATTTTTAATTTGTTTCAGAGTTTAATGTTACTATCAACGATTCAACAGTTAAGTTACCAACCAATGGTCTTGAATTTTATCAAAGAATTAATCAAGGTCCATATCGTCCAATTTTAAAGCATTACCCGAGAACTTTACTAGAAAAGAAACAGCGTTCGTTTCAAAACTCATGGTATGAAATGTATAGTTGGTTAGAATATAGTCTGATAGTTGATGCAGCGTTTTGCTTTCCGTGTCGTTGTTTTAATGGAAATGAATCTAATATCTGTCAGACAGAAAAAGTGTTTACTAAAACAGGATTTAATAGTTGGTACAGGGCTCCTGAAAGATTAAAATCTCATCAAATATCAAAATATCACATTAACAGTAGAACAGCTATGAATAATTTTTGTTTTAAAAAATCTAATGATGAAGTAATTGACAGTATCGGTGTGCCCATTGTCCTTGGCCAAGTTGTCTATTACATATTATGATTTGCATTGTGGTCGCATTTTTTTTTTTGATATCGCCAGAAGTTCGGGCTTCAACAATGACGATAGCGGTCGTTCACGAACAAGAGGTATTTGGATACTTTTCTAGCTCCACTGAATTGTACGGCGCATTGTCCATGACGATGATGGAATTTGGATCGAGTACAGAGATAATGGACTCAAACCACTATTTGAAGTTATCCCCATTCATCTCGTCATGGTAATCTCCTGTATTTTTTTGGAAACGAAACATAGTAGGCCAACTGGCAGAAAACCATTCTCCGACCAAATGTGTAGTACAATGAGCCGCTTCCCTTTACCTGTTGGATTTGGTAAACCGGTTGTGAGGCCTTTGTTGAATGCATCGTGTTTGGAGAGAACCGTTTTATCCCTCCAAACACGATCGACACAATCGCCGGCGTTCAACCAAGTTTCATCCAGATAATATATAGATCGACCTTCGGCTCTATATTTCCTAATGTCGTACAAATAATTACGACGCCAAACAATTAGGTCTTCCCTCTCGGTCAGCACACTGCACCTCATTCTTTTTGTAAATACAAAATCCAATTTTTTGATGACACGATACAGAGACGTCCTTTTAAAATTTGGAAGCGACGGATCTGCATTGACATCGAATAAAATTTGGTCAATGGTTGGTAGTTCACGTTTTAACCAAATAGAATGAATTGTCCAACGTAATCCTGTGCGATTAAGATCATCTATTTTTTCAAACAGTGAAGCATTAACTCTTGTTCTGTTAGGCGATGATACTGTTTTCGTCATCTTATACTGGCTGATGGTATTCCTTATGGTGTCTCGTCCCAAACCAGTTAATTCTCTAATACGGTTAATAATGTCCACATATTTTTTTTCTGGTGTATTAGAAATTATATCTTTATATATATTGACGATCATTATTTTTTGACAATTTGACACACACTGTAAAAAACATATAAATAATAATTAAATATTTGAATATTATATTAATTATTTTGTGGACTTACTTTTCCATTTTTATTTTTTGTTATTGGAGAAGTATTAGTGACGTCTTCTTCAGGCTGCAGAGGCATACAACCTTCCATTTCAGGGATATCACTCGTAATTATTTCGTTATTATCTCCCATTATTTAATATGCAAAACACAATGACAATAACAAACAAATCGGTTTAAACGGTCAGGCGCGTAATCAAGTGGTAAACATGAAGGCGTCGTCGCGTTATGACGCAGACACGTGACACACATACCGTCGGTGGCGAAAATCGGCCGCCGCCGCTGGTAGAGCTTCAGTCGAACAACTACTATAGTGCGGCCAGAGAAACTAGGCGGGTGACCGTCGCGCGCCTGGTGATAAATTTCCGTCAGTGTTTCCAAGACTACATTCCCGCGTAAAATAATTTTAAAAGCTTCGGAATTGTAATAAAAACTAAACATACGATATTTCTGAACGTAAAACTTATTATTTATTAATTATCACATTCTCTAACAAGTAAATAATATAATAGTAAAACATAATATTAATATTTAAATTTTTTACGCAATTATATAATATGTATGTACATTTAAAAACTAATAACTAAGTAATGCAATTTAAAACTACTATAATGATATTTACATAAACATTTTTTTGCAGAATCAAAATAATCTAGTCCTCATCATCTTCATCTTCACTTGAACTGCTTTCGTCCGAATTATATTATTATTATATTTTATTTTTATATTATCGGTTCTAATATCTCATCCCTTAGTCCCGCCTTGATATAGTCCTCCTCCTGAATCTTGACGCAATGTTCTCCACATTTTGCCCAATCGTCCGGAGTAATTGCATCGATTTCTTTATGCACAAGTGTCTCGACATCTGAAATTTTGAATGTTGAATTTTTTTCTGCCACTCTGCCTTTAACTTGGGCCCAAATTAGTTCTATTGGATTAGTTCATCCAGTTTATATTTTTTTCCGCGTGGCATCGAAAGTTTCACTTTTTCCCGGAACTCGTCAAGTGTTTCTACGGGAGAAAAATCAATATTTTTATCCCGTAACCACCGTCGAACATCTGCTTTTCTACTGTTGAACTTCGGATAGTTCTCGGCCAACGAAGAATGATACGACGTGTTATCCATAACAATGATACTCGGCTCTTCTAAGCTAAGTAACATTTGTGAAAACAACTTTCAAAAATTGTGGCGCTCATTTGCGAATGGTAATCTTTGTCACCAGAATTACATCTAAAGATAAGTTTTGATTCTTTAATGAATCCGAAGGAAGGAGATCCGGCGTGGCATACGATGAGGCGACTGCCTTTGCCTGTAGGTACTTTTAAGCCTTCCGTATTTTCTTCATTTTGCCAAATACGTCCACGAGTATGATTTTGATTGACCCAGGTTTCATCTAAGTAGACTACCGGCCGAGTATCACCGTTCCTTCGAAATTCGTTCATTTTTCTAAGAAATTTAACGTGCGCTGCTACAATATCGGACCGTTCCATCAAGAATTTGCGACCGTCATTACATTTTTTGTACTTAAAATGAAGTTGTTTTAAAATTATTTTCACCGACGATTTTGATCCACGGTAATTTAATTTTTCACGCAGTTCCAATAATATTTTAGCACTTGTTGGAAACTCACCCTTGTCGTAAAAGCTATGGACAACTCTTCTGACCACTTCATTGTCAAAATCATCATTCAGTGACAGTTTTCTCACGACTATACCTTTTTCGTGGTGATTGAAATTTAAGGTCATTAGGACTTACGACACATAATGATTCATCTTGATTTCCTGTTGTTTTGCTTTCATTACATATCCGTTGTACAGTTCTCAGACTTACAGCACAAGCATCGGCCGTCCTCTCCTGTGATTGTCGAAAATAATCGGCCAATTCCGGCTTGTCTTTGCACTTAGCTAAGTTTTTAAAAAATATATACATGTTGTATATTGTGTTTTTCGTTTGGGAATGTATATCGGGTCGAATTGACATTTCGAAAAAATAATTTATACAAACGATTAGTAAAAAAACACACAAAAAAATTAAAATATTGTACAATATTAAAACAGCCGTATGAAAAAATCACATTAAATTCAAACGATACCAAACAACACATGCACAAAGGGCAGAGGATCGCAGACTAACACATTATGAAAAAAACTGTTTCTGTACACAATTTGCTTTCAATAAAATAACAATAAGGTCAATGGAATGCGGTCGCCAGCGCAGATGGCCAGTTTGAATAGAAAAACGCCGCGCTAAACGGTTACCCTCACCCTCACCAGTTTGTAGTACGACATATTATTATGTCTATGGATGTGCCTTATACGATAATAAAATATTTGTGTTGTAAGGTAACACAACATTTTTCATAAAACAGCTGAAACACAACTGCACAAGATATGCAGCTGTTATGCATTTAATAAGCAATACTTTTAGAACCCCTGGTTTGCATGAAAACAGCCACCTGGCGCGCGACGGTCACCCGCCTAGTTTCGCTGGCCGCACTATAGGTGGGGGAGCCTGACCGCCTCCGGACGATAACTGGTCGCCGCTGAAGGCTGATCTTATTTGGAATAGTTTTTTTTTTTTTTTTATAGGTAGACAATGATTAACTTACATCTGGTTTAGCTTCAAGTGCATTACAAATTACATTTTCGCTGATCTTTTCATTCTATAAATTTAAGAATATTGTGTCTTGTTGACTCAAAAAGGTAAAATATAACATACCTATCTAATAAAATAAAGACTTATACTATTATCATGCATGAAGCAGGGACATCAGGATCATTTTCGTTTTCATTATTTAATTTAAAGAAGGCTTATATATTTTGACAAGATTTAGCAGTTTGAACCAATTTAACTTTTTTGCGATCTCGTTCTTCAGCGGCTCCTCCTTTTTTTCTTTTAAAAATATCCATTCTCTCAAGACCCAGTCCCAAATACGGAAAAAAAGTCAAAACCGTGAACAATAACTAGTGAATAGTGATTACAGTAATGTACTCATGTGTAACTGGTCCGTATGTTTGAGAATTGTGAGTTGATGAAAAATAATACAACAATAATAATATGTCAACATCCAATAATAGATGCGATTATGCGAACCATACCGTCGTACCGTCGTCTGTCTTTATAGACTAGGTTATTCCGAAAACAAGTGGGGTCGTCACCACCACTGAGTAATCCGTGCTCTAATTATACTGAAATTATTTGTATTCAATAGTTGTAAAAATAATTCATATTTCTCAAAAATTGTACGTGTACCAGTTGACAGTTACTCGCATAATATTATCATCGGGATTTGAGATAGAATCATAAATCAATTCGACAATGCAAAATAATATTAGAACAAAATAAACAATGCTTGACATTTTTTTTTTCTAAATAAAAGCTGTAAACCACTAGATTAAAAACTTGGTTGACCGGCGCCTTTCGAAAATTGCAGGGGCAGCCCAGGCACCCTAGGCACCCACCGTAGACACGCTTATGATCATCTCATCAATTGCTACATTCATGAATGTGATACATGAACCTATGTAAAAAAACCCACTGTATACACTTAACATGTTAATCGTTCATAATATATATAATTTTTACAATTTGATGATTTATCATGACGTGCTTTTCATTCTATTATCAAATGTGCATATTATGTGTATAGATTGGAAATATAATTTTTTTTTTAAATTTTGAATGTTTGATGTAATGAATGTGTTTCAGTCATTTGTAATTTGTTTTATCATATTTTGAATTGGGTTCAACCCGTTTATATATTAATATATATTTTAAATAAATAAATAAATAAATAATCTGCAATATAGAAATGTACCTACTAATTTAGGGGTTTATTGTTTTAATTATTATAAGTTATCGAATTACGTTGTACATTGATTACGCTGGTCACTTCATTCAACAGGCTTCCATTTATTCATATGAATCTTTTTTTTTTTTTTTTTTTTTTGTTTTGCACCGAGAACCAGGAGGGAACTACGTTAGTAATACTTCCTCCTGGCCCCCATCGTTTTTTAATGAAACAATACATACACAATGCCATCGCTCGCAGGGACAATCTTCCTACTTGCGAGGTTACAGTAAATTTAATACAACGGAATGGAGGGCTCTACCTCTCCTGTTTTGGCCGGTTGGCCTACAATTTAACTTAAACTTAAACTAGTCGATTTTTGGTTCACCATTTAGATCTTCTCGACCCGGCGTTATAAGCCAGCCGGTCTCGTAGCCTCGTACTTAGGATTTGTCTGCAAGTTCATGCTCCGCCTTGCTGCACCCTCCGTTCCTCTTGCTCTCGGCACCTCATGATCCTCGTGAAGAGGGAGTTCACTCTCTCCCATGACTTTTTAGAACTCAGCATGATGGCTGCTATATTCTCCGGCGTTAGGTTATCCACATCTGTGTACACACACGTTTCCGTCCACCATCTGTGCCAGGCGTCGCACTGAAACACGGCGTGTTCCGGGGTGTCTGGCGCTGTACCGCATTGCGCGCACGCGTCTGTCGTCTGTTTGCAGTACTTATGGAGATACGTACCGAAACACCCGTGGCCTGTAAGCACCTGGGTAAGGTGGTATGACACCTCGCCGTGTTTCCTTTGGTACCATGCACCTACGTCGCCGATGATGCGGTTCGTCCATCTGCCTTTTCCCGAACTGCTCCATTCATCCTGCCATTTGGACAGCAGATTTCCCCTGGCAACCTCCTTGCTCATTCCCAGAAAGATGATACGTCTCTCTTCTGCCAGCAGCTTCAGGGGGGGCATGCTGGAAACCACAGCGGCTGCGTCATACGATGTCGTGCTGTAGCAGCAGGCAACCCTCAGCATCGTCCTTCTATAAGCCGATTCCATGATGGACATTGCTTCAGCTGACATTTTGTCGGCCCAGATAGGTGCTCCGTAGAGCAGCCTTGATGTCACTACCGTTGACAGCACACGTCTGGTCCTCTGTATGGCTCCCCTGAGGTTTGGTAAAATCTGGGCGAGGTGTCTGCTCGCCTCCAGTGCTCTTTTCGCCGCTAGTTTGGCGTGTTCCAAGAACCACTGCCTTGGGTCAAACTGGACCCCGAGGTACTTGACGAGGCGGCTTGACGCGAAACTGTGTGGCGGAAATTCCACGGTCATCGTATTGTGTTTGTTCCTGTTGGTGAACACTATGGCTTCAGTTTTTTGGAGAGCTAGATCAAGCTCGTTGTTTGTCATCCATGTCACCACGTCCTGGAGTGCCTTGCCTAGTCTCTCTTCAAGTACGTTGAGCACCTCAGCCGTACAAACGATGGCCACGTCGTCCGCGAATGCGATAAACTCTGTGTCGATGGGTAATTCGATGCTCAACAGTCCATCGTACATCAGGTTCCACAGGTCGGGACCTAGCACCGAGCCCTGTGATACTCCACAGCTAACATCTATATCCTTTGTCGTGCCGTCTGCCCTCTCGAATGTGATGCGCCGGTTGGTGAGGTATTGTCCTAATATGTTCTTGAGATATTTCGAGGCCGCTGTCCTTTCCAGTGCCTTCATGTTGGATTTCCAGGTGGCACTGTTGAAGGCATTTTTTACATCTAACGTCAGCATCCCAACAAACTTTCTGTACGCACTAGTGCGACCATTTGCCTTCTTAATTATTGCTTGGAGCCTTGCCATCGCGTCCAAAGTTGATGTGCCGGGTCTAAAACCGTACTGGTTTTCCGTCAGGTTTCCGGTCCTCCCTAGATGCTCCCGCAGCCTGCGGGTTATGAGTTTCTCAAGAAGTTTGCTGATGGTGTCTAACATGCACAAAGGTCGGTAAGCCGACGGGTTGTCCAGGGGTCTTCCCGGTTTGTGGAGCAATACCAACCGCGCTATTTTCCACTCCGCCGGGAACCAGGCGTGCCTCATGCAACTATTGAAGAGCGTAGCGAAGTAGCCCGGGTGCATGTTCACTGCTGACCATAGCACTTCGTTCGGGATGCCGTCTGGGCCAGGTGCCTTACCGTTGGGTAGACAGCGGGCTACGGCTTTCATTTCGTTCGCGGTGAGTCTTATTTCTGCAATTTCTTCGTCGCTCATGGTTTCAATTGTTCTACCGGTGACTGGTCTACGTGGGAAAAGGGTGTCTACGATCGTGTCCAACCGGCCAGAGATTTATAATCCCGGTATAGGTTCCCTGCGTGCAAGCCTCTTCATAACTATTTTGTACGGGATCCCCCACGGGTCACCATCTACCTACGCGCATAAGTCCCTCCAATTTTTGTCCTTTGCCTCTTGGATTTTTGCTGATAACGTTTTCATCTGTTGTTTGAAGTTGTCTCTTTCTGCGGTGCTACCGACTTCTCCTGCTTTCTTCCTCTTCCTCGTGTATGCCCTTCTCGCCTTGAGACATGCCCTCCGTGACTCGGCAATCTCGGCGTTCCACCAAAACACTGGGCGTATCTTAGTGCCGCTGCCGGCGCGGGGCATGCACGCGTCGCATGCTTCCGTGAGCTACGATATCGCTTGGTTACATGCACTCGGAGCGTCATCCGAAACCAGTGGTGGTCCTAATCGGAGCTTCTCGTCAAGCCTAACGTAGTCCAACTTTCTGTATGCCCAGCCTTTTTGGACCTTCGGAGAGCGTCAATGTTAAAAACTATATATTTGTGGGGCTGAAGGCTTCTTCATATAGAATTTTCCAGCCAGTTACGTTTCTCACTGACGCTTGGCTGACAATGGTGAGATCAAGATGTGACTCTGAAGCGCCCCTGACAAAAGTCGGCTCGTTTCCCTCATTGCAGACAGCCAGTCCCAGGGCTGCCAGTAGGTCGGCCAGGGCCCGTCCTCTCCGGTCTTCGATTGGACTGCCCCATTCTGGGGACTTGGAATTGAAATCGCCGGCAATTACCACTGGGCCGGTGGCTCCCATGACACTCGCTTCCAGATTCGATAGGAAGGCTTCAAATTCGGGGAATCGCACGTTCGGGGAGATATAGCAGCTGCATAGTCTGTACCCTTTGATTTCCAGCCATCTGAAACCCGGCGATGGTGGCCCGATTTTGTCAACCGCGATACCGCTGACGACTGCTATAGCGGCTCTGCTGCCCGCGTCCGGGTACCATCCGCAATCCTCGCCGTGGTCGCGGTGCTGTTCTGAGATGATGAGCACATCAGCTTCGTTAGCGTTGGCCGTCGTAAGCGCGAGGTCTTGCGATGCCCTGCATACTCCGACGTTTATTTGAAGGAAGCGGATCATTGGGTGGTGCTTTGGTCCTCCGTCGCTCCACCTGAGCGATATGATCCAGCGCTAGGCATGGATTTGGACTTTTGCACTACCCTGACAAAAGCGCTTACCGCCTGTTCCGCTGCACTGCAGCTAACCGCCTTGTGGCCGGTCTCTCCGCACCGACGGCAACACTCCGACCTGTCCGGACCTTCGCACTTGTCGGCTGTGTGCCCGAATGTAAGGCAGCGGAAGCACCTGATCTTAGTGTCAGCCATTCGGACTCTGCAACTGACCATGCCGATGCGCAGCCATCCTGCGTTGACCAATCTCCTTGAGGCTTCCTGCGGGAGCGATACGAGGGCCAGTTGTGAGCCACCGAACCTTTTCCTGAGGCTGACTACTTTGGTCGTGTCTTGCCCGATGCTGGCCGCACTTGCCACCGCTTGGCTGACTTCGTCGGTGTTGGTCCACTCGTCCAAGTCCAGTATTTCGACCAGCGCTCTCTGCTGGAGGGATTTTACCTGCACCTCGGGTCCGGCAGACCTATTCATATGAATCTAAGGTTTTTGGATTCTGAGTGGAACGATAAATGTAATGTTTTACAATGATGTGTGTGTTTTTTTTTCTATTTATTTTTTTTTTCAATTTTTTTTATATTTGTGTCTGTACACGATAAGTAGTCGAAATAATTATTGGGTATTCAACTTCAGTGTCTGGTTTGATGGGAAAGTGAATATCGTTGGTGCATGGGGAGGTCAAAATTTATAATGTCCAATAATTTTCAAAAGCGCCGGGAAAAACAACATAAAAATTAAGGAAAAATGGGAATTTTTCCACAAAATCGATTTTAGTTTTTAGTGTAACTCTAAAACAAATGAACGTATACACATGAAATTTCACCAGTCGTTTATATTAGCATTTTCTATACACGATAACATTTTCAAAATATTTTGATTTGTTTTGAACTAATTAGGAACATTTTCGGTTTCCAATTACATTAGTCATCTTTCTAAGGATGTCAATAAAACTTTATTTGTTGGGTAAAAAAGTTTGAAAATTGAATACAAGGCTCCTACTATATTGTTACAATGACATTTGAAAAGTATTAAAAATCCTTCGTCATAGTTTTTATAAAAGCATTTAAAATTAAAAAATTGACAAAATATGGAAAAATCACGAAAATTACCATATTATTTTGAGTTGAGAATTCATAAAAATGTTTGTTTTTCAATCTAAGATTTGAAAATGTAATACAAGATTACCCATAAGTTTGTCTATCTTTATCAAAAAAAAATGCCTACAAGAAAGTAAAATTAAATTTTTATGAGCGTAAATTCATATTTTTACAACATTTGATATTCACTCGATTTCTCGTGTTACGATTTTCTTATTTTGTTGTAATTAAAAAACATATGACTGTAAATACTTGAAAATTTCAGTGAATGTTATTATTAACATTTTCTATACACGATAACATTTTTGACTCTTTTTGAGCTGTTTACGGACATCGTCAGTTTTCAATTATTTTTAGTTTTCTATAAATATAATAACATTTTATTTGTTGAGGAAAAAAGCGTGAAAATTTAATGCCAGGCTCCTGATATATTTTTACAATAGCAGTTGAAAAATATTAAAAATATATAGGCACAATTTTTTTTTATAAAGATTTAAAGTTCAAATTTTGATAAAATGTATCAAATTTAAAATTTAATAATTATTTTGTAATTAAAAATGTATAAAATGTATAAAATTTTAAAATTTTATAGCTAAGGATTCGAAAATCTAAAACAAGGTTCCACATAAATAGGTTATGTATAAATTACTTTCTTCACAATATCATCAAATATATATAGCCTATGGGCTATGGCTGACTGACCGTTATCGTTCAGAATCGTTTTTCTTATATAGAGATATTATATCATTCACTTGTAACCTACTGTACAGCAGAGCGACATCTACTTACCCACCTTTTTTTTGTTATACTGAATTAAATTTCATATTTTGTTAGTGAACGTTAAAAAAAATATTTTCCATCGAATTCCCTACAAGTTTAAAAAGGTAGGTAAGTGGATGTCGCTCTGCTGTACAGTAGATTACAAGTGGGTCACTGTAATGGATGGTTAGCCATAGGATATTACCAAGTATATTTGATGATATTATTGTGAATAAAGTAATTTATATATAACCTATTTACGTGGAGCCTTGTTTTCAATTTTCAATCATTAGCTATAAAAGTTGAACATTTTATAAATTTTTAACTACAAAATAATTATTAAATTATAAATTTGATAAATTTTGTCAAAATTTGAACTTTAAATACTTATAAAAAAAAAATTGTGCCTATGTATTTTTAATATTTTTCAACTGCTATTAGAACGAAATATCAGGAGCCTTATATTAAATTTTCACGCTTTTTTACGCAACAAATAAAATTTTATTGATATTTACAGAAAAAAAAACTAAAAAAATTGAAAATTGACATGTCCGCCAACAGCTCAAAAAGAGTCAAATTATTTTCAAAATTTTATCGTGTTATCGTGTATAAAAAATGCTAATATAAATATCCAGTAAAATTTTCATGTATCTAGAGTCATACGTTTTATAATTATAACAAAATAAGAAAATCGTTACATGAGAAATCGAGCGAATATCAAATGTTGTAAAAATATGAATTAAAAACGCTCATAAAATTAAATTTAACTTTCTTGTAGACCCCCTTTTTTTTGATAAAGGTAGACAAACTTATGGGTAATCTTGTATTACATTTTCAAATCTTGGATTTAAAAAGAAAAATTTTTATGAATTCTCAACTCAAAATAATTTGCTAATTTTCGTGATTTTTCCGTATTTTGTCAAGATTTGAACTTTAAATGCTTATAAATAAAAACTGTGACTAAGGATTTTTAATTTTTCTCATCTGCCTTTGAAACAATAACCTAGTTGCCTTCTATTAAATTCCGAGCTTTTTTAACCAACAAATAAAATTTTATTGATATTTATAGAAAAAAAAACTAAAAAAATGGTAACTGAAAATGTTCGTAAACAGCTCAAAATATTTGGAAAATGTTAAGGTGTATAGAAAATGCTAATATAAACATTCAGTCAAAATTGCATGCACCTACGGTCATTTGTTTTAGAGTTGCACCAAAAATTAGATTTTGCGTAAAAATTCACGTTTTTCCTTAATTTTTTTTTTATTTTTCATAGCGCTTTTGAAAACTTCTGTGAAATTTTTACTTTTGACCCCTCAAAGTACCAACTAGATTCACTTTCCTATCAGAAAAGTTACTATTGAAGAAAATCCAAGCCCTTTTACTATCCTAAAAGGTGACGACAGACACAAAAAAAATTTAAAAAAAAAAAAACACATCATTGTAAAATCAAAACATTCATCGCTTCGCTCAGAATCCAAAAAATATTTATTTATATTGTAATTTTTTTAAACGATTCATAAGAATTTTAGATGTGAGATTTTTATTTTGAGTAAAACACGGCGAGCAGAATAATAATAATATACGAAATTTAAAATTCGATATGGGTATTATGAATACAATTCTGTCACCAATAAAATGCTGGTTTTTGTACCGATTATTTATAAACGGCAAGCGGGCCGGTCGCGATAAGAAATCCGGTTTTGAACTATGGTGCGGTATAGCTACAGTCGAGCGCGGGGTAGTGGTATGAATACTATTCTTGAACGCTGCCGCTAGTGTCAGTAGAGCAGCACATGACGACTGTAAAATCGTGTTTTTCTTACCGAAAACAAGGTTTTGTACTTCAAGTTTTCCTCAGCTCTCGTTAGTCGTAGAAACATGATTTTTTCACCAAAATAAACGTGAGAAGTTTATCTAGGTTTTATCGTTCCAGATTTTTGATATCTTTTTTTGTCTATTTTATATGATTTTTTAAAAATTTTGAAAATTTTGAAAATTTCAAATGCAAATATAATTAGTTTGAAAAAAATTCAAAAATCTGGAACGACAAAACCTAGATAAACTTTTCACGTTTATTTTGGTGAAAAAATCATGTTTCTACGACTAACGAGAGCTGAGGAAAACTTGAAGTACGAAACCATGTTTTTACGGCCGAATTTTCGTACCAGAACGGCCTCTTACAGGTTATATTTTAGAAGTAGATATTATTTACCCCAAACGAATACATGAAAATCATAAAACCTCTTAATAAAAAATATTTTGCATTATTTTCCCTTTTAAATAAAGAGAATAAAAAAAAATTTTTGTTTGAAATATAAAAAATAAACATAAAATCAAAAATAAATAAATTATAAATACGTACAAAACAAAAATAATACGTTAATTAATATTTCATAATTAGGATATATAGAAAATATTAACGTAACAATCGTAATAAGTAATAAACAAAATTTTAACTGTTTCGGAGTATAAGAAGGAAGAAACAAAATATAAATACACGTAAAAATATAAAAATATAAGATACAAAAACAAAACATGAGCGAAAACGTACCATTGTCGGCAGAGCTTCCATTAACACTACAAGCAATCGATTTTTTTCGAGAGTTAAAAAACGAACTGTTAACCGGGAGGCACAACCAGCATGTTCGTGGAAACATAATTTGTATAGAATGTTTTGAGCGACATGTTATAGAGGCTAATAGGAAAATGACCATGCCATTTACACGTCGTGTATTGAACCAGACTATGGTACCAGTGACTGCATTTGTACACGTCGTAATCAATAACCCTAATGTGAATAGATCGATTTGTGTAGAGGGTGAACTCTTAGAACAACTAATTGCACGGCGCATATTATTGACGGATCATCTCTTCGAAGAATAATAAAAAATAATGACAACAACAACGCAGGGAAATTATATATAATAATAATGTAATTATAGTAATAATAATATGTATAAATTTGTATATTTTTACATTCTAGCTCTGAAATCCGTTTTTTCATAGTGGATTTCGAATTCACTATGATAAATAAGACCGAAATATTATTGGTACCCAGCTCCATCTCCAACAGTTTAAAAAAATATAAACCGATGAAACTAAAGAGGAATCCTCTTGTACTTACGCAAGACGATAAGTTAAGGAGGTTCCGGCGCTGTGACGTGGGAAAAGTTGTGCAAACAATCAAAAGGGTATTCCGGAATAAACCAAACTTGACCACACCATTGTGGGAACAATTATACAAAAGTGTAAGCCATCAGGGAGAGTCGATTTTGTCAACGGTATACCTACAGAAATATTTGCACATCGATAACAGGGAGCCAATAATAGTTTTTTAGAATGGGACAACGGATTTAACAGTTATAAAAAGATTAAGATTAAGGGGTATTATAGCATTTTTAAATATAACCACAAACAGTGATAGGAATAATGATGAATTCAATTTAAAATTAATTAATTTAGAAACGAAAAAAACCTTATATTCTGGGTACATATAAAAACTTAATGAGAACGGCAGAATGTTAAACTTATTGGAAGCACATGGTATGGTGTGCAATACGAATCACAATATCACGCATTGTCACGATCCAATTGCTGACGTAATTTTAACAAAATGCGTTTTTGACTATGTAGTCACGAAAATAAGGCTGATATATTTATATAAACTAGGTAAAAGTTATAGGAAAAAGTAAAAACAAAATATTTTTAATTACAATAATTTCACGGTGAAGGTAATGACGTAAATTTAACACAATTATTTTATTCTAGATTTATCGAAGAATCAAAAAAAATATTAAGCACGGAAGTACACATTTATAAATTTAAGGAAAATAAGATGGAATCAGTGTGCTTTAACTGGCACAGGCTAAAAGCAAACAAAAGGTTAAACGAAAATTATGATTTTAAAAAATTAAATAAAATAACCAGAAATATTGAACATTTTATGAATGACCATTGTAACGGAGAATGTAAGGAATTACTAAAATTAATAGAAAAAACAAGAAATCCGAAATATATACTCGACTATCCTAAGTAGATAGAATTATGTTGACATATATATGTAACAGTTTATTATGTTGTTCACATAATATTGTAATATATAGTTTTTAATATCAATTGGTGGAAGATTATAACCACTAAACAATATTGTATTCAAAAGGGAATATACACATATATTATTTAATTAACTAACATTTTTAACACTTTTAATATTATAATTTCAGGTTGAAAATTTGCAAATAGTAACCCTTTTGTGAAGTTCAAATTTTATTAAATATTTCTAAACTATTTGTTAAATCTCTTTAGAGGCATATTGAACCAGTTTATTGGTTTTTATAATACTAACAAATTAAATGTTTAAATTGCACATATCTTAACGTCACGGTTAATCTTTCTTCAGGTGAAATTGGAATTCGCATATTAGTATGTTGTTTTAGAAGGTATTTACCAATATATGAGACCTAAGATCATTAAATAAATACTATTGTCAGTAGGTAAATATATATTGTAGACTGATGTTCCAGTTTTACATAATTTTATTAACATTTGTAATCGAATAAGCTAATAACATACCAATGAATCGAATGACGAAAATGACATTCGATAATATTTAAAGAATTCGTCTGAGTGTGATCGCAAAGTTAAGAAATTAACTTGAAACTGATCTTCGTTGATTCTTTTCATATTCAACGGATGCACCCAGTATTTTCTCATCCTGGTCATTTTTTGTTTTAACTGTTGTCTTTCATAAAACTATACACTACACAAATCGCTTCAACATCATCTAAGGTCTCCATTTAGTAGAACGATGGAAAATAACTTATTTAAAGACGTGAAGTACACAGTATATTTATCTAAACCACGTTTTCCATAAGAACTAATGAACTAGACTAATGTTATAAGTTCAAATGACAATAAACACATTTCGAATTTGGCGGGTATTCGAAGGCGTTTTAATCGCACTCGATCTTCTTGTGTGAATGCCTACACGGGAGCGGTTTTTAACCACGATTTTTAACCGCAACCGCCCGCTAATAACATTTTACATCTACATTTTAGATTCTTTTAAGGTATCTAATGATAGAAATGTTAAAAACACATCTGATGGTAAATATTAATATTATTCTTTATATATATATATTATATTATAGTTCCTAAATCTTAATTGCATTACATTTGTTTAGAAAAAATAGATTTACTTCTTCGAGCTGTTACCAATTTGAAATATGAAATGAGAGAACATGGCATTAAAATTGAAAGACTGGAACAAACTATAGTTAATAACTGCTTAAACAAGAATAAGATGATAGTTGATTACAATGATAATACTAAAGAAAATATATTTGATTTTCCAATAAAACTTTAGAAGAACTAAGTATATTTGAAGACAAATTAATGGATAGTAATTTTAGACTTCAAATGGTAAGTATATTATCATAATTATTTCAATATACATCTTATAAAAGTATAAGTATAGGTGGGTGAATTGGGAGATATTGTTTATTACTTGCTGTGTTACACTATATAGTTATAATAAGACGTAGAGCTCTTTAAGAGTGTGCAATAGTAAAAGTGTTACGTATGTAACGCTCCAGAGATGGCGTTGTGCGCCGTATCGCCGCCGTCGCGGCTAGACGTAACCACGCCCATGTCTCCGTGGCGAGACCAACGTTGCCAACCGTAGGATAATTATCGTACACATACGATAATTTGGGCCATTTGTACGATGTACGATAGATACTTACTATCGTACATGAAAATACTATAATTTTACCATCGTACAAAAGAAAATGATAATGTTCATCAATTTTATTTTTGGAAAAAAAAAATTTTTAATTAAAAAAATTCAAATTACAGTAGACGCCGCTTATAAGACTCACTTTGGGACCAGCACCGATTTTTTTGTAATGTATTTTGATACGTCCAGTCTAATAAGAGACTGGACTTTATATCCGTGAGTCTTATAAGCGGCGTCTACTGTATCCTACTGTATCTTGGTAGTTGGTTTGATCCACGATTAAAGATAATACTATCTATATCTGTGCCATGTGTCTTAATCTCTACATCGTGACTGTGGGTTTGATATTAATTTACCATATCACATTATTCTGTGATATTACTATAGATAATAAATGTCTTTATTATCTATGGATATCAATCCATCTTTATATTAAATCTATTATGTGATATTACCACCAAATAAAATATATGATTTCAGTTTTTCACGATTGTCTAATTTGTTATGTCACATTTATTTTGTCATTTATCAATAATCTATGTATAAGTACTGTAATTTTGTCATCGTATTAAACACTTAGAATACATTTACTTTTGTTTTAAGTCTTTGACAATTACTTATTTTAAGTTACGTATTGATTTAAAGCATTTGATGGGAAAAAGGTAACACAAATTATAAATTAAAATTTTAAATACAGAATTTATTAAGAAACAACATAACTTAATTTTTCTTTTTAAATCATAATTTATTCAAAATAATTTTGTATTAAGTAGTTGTAGTAGGTTATCATTCTTAAAGACGATTCAAAGGATTGTTTAAATTGAAATAGATTTTTGAGACCTGAAATTGAAAGACATATTACAAAAATTAAACTTTAAATTATTTATTTAATTTAAAAAAAAATATGACATCATTTTACATATATTATACATATTATTAAATAACAAATACCTAACAGTCAGTCAAACTTTTTAATATTATAAAATATAACATGCATAACAATTAAATTAACAAAAACAAAAACAAAAAAAGGGAAACTTGTAGAATAAACAAAATTATCACATTGGTTTTCATTAGTCTTCCTCCTCATTATCAAATCTTAATACATTAAATATATTATCAGTGGTACCTTTGTTTTCGTCAGTCTTTGGGAATAAAGTGTTTTTTGTCATTCGACTAAACATCTCATCATTTGGTTGAAAGCTCACACTGTTTTTACCGCTTTCCTTTCCACCTTTTAAATGTTGTTTTGCGTGAAGAGCCCCATTTATTGTGTCTGTGTTCAATCTGTTTCGTAGCTTAGTTTTCATGCAGTTTACAGTTGAAAACACTCGTTCACAATCAGCGTTAGCATGGGGTAAACTTAAAACTGATAACGCAAAATCAGCTAGCTCATCATAGTCCCCAAGATGTTTTACTGCTGACCTAAAAATGTACATACTTCAGAGTTATTTTTTTAACAGATAACATAACAATTTTATGAAAAAAAAATACCAAAAGAAATCGGCATGTTTGATATTGATTTCTTTTTTTAAACCAACTAATGTAAAAGGCAGTCTACGCCACTGAGTATCAATGGATTGCATTAGTTGGCCGTTCTCCTCTGGAATAATTCTTGGCACAGCAGTCATTAATTGAATTAATGAAGGTGTTTCATCTCTGAAACTTAATGATACTGCATTATTTGGCTTCAGTATACTCAACTTGGACAATACAGGGTCATTCATATTGTATCTTTTTTTTATTTCAACTGTAGCTGATTGTAAAAACTGCCTACACCTGAAATAAGCAGATTGTATTTTAAAAAAATTATAATAAATAAAAAAAAAAAAATTACTTTTCATAAAAATCTCTTAAACGAGGTTGATCATTGACAATTTCTGGCCTATCTTTATGTTTCAGTACATTGATAACCAAGTAGAGTTGACTGTTTGTCAATTGGTGTTCACCATTTTTTGGATTGATTTTATTTAATTCTGTTTTAAATACATAATCTTTCTTAAGGAAACATTGAAGGATTTCTGTATATAACTGAATGACCATATCATGCAAATCATTTACAACAACTTCCTTAGTTTGAAAAAAACTGTTAAATCTAAATATAAAATAAATTTAAAAATTAAAATTTGAAACTTTAGTCACTATTTACTTAGGTATACTAACTTGTTGAACATTGGAAGAATCCAATCCAGAAAATAATAAAAAAGCTTCATGAATGGATCATTAAGGTTATTATATATCTGCTCTGTTGCTAATAACCGCTGTGCCAAGTACGTATCTGTAAAATACAATTTCAATGCGTCCCATTGTTCCAAAAGTCTCGATACTACAGCACCAAGGGATAGCCATCTGGTTTGGGATGGATGCAGAATTTTGTGTGGTTCGATATCCATAAAACGTTGAAATTGTTTTAGTTCACTTTGACGCTTTGAACTGCTTTTTAGAAAATTATAAATGTTTCTTGCCAAGTCTTCGCATGATCGTGGTAAATACTTGCACGCTTCGCTAACACAGAGGTGTGCAGAGTGACAAACACATTTCATGAAGAATATACCTGGGCAAGAGTCTCGTAATCGAGAAGCAACAGAGTTATACTCCCCCATCATAACGTTGCAGCCATCCGAACCAAAACCAATAATATTGGACAATGGTATACTATAATCCTCCAGTGTTTTCAATAACCCATTATACAACTGTTCAGCGTTTGCAGAAGATGGGTTATTAGAATTGAATACATTGTGCAATTCCCAAAAGGTACTTTCAATTCGTTTTGAACTTTTATCATAATATCTAAAATCAATAATATACTTAATTAAAAATTCATTGATAATGTAATATTATAATCAATAATTTACACATACCGCACAACTACACATGAGGTTTTCACGGTTCCGATGTCAGTCGATTCATCAGTCAACAAACTGAAGTGAACACTCTTTAATTTTGTAGCAAGTTCATTCTTCTGAGTGGCGCCTATCACATTTTTTATGATTGCTGTGGTCTTAGTTCTTTTCATAGATATAGATTTAGCAATATCTATAAACATAATAAAGTATTAATACCTAATCTGAGTTAAAATATGTCACTGCTGAGTGCTGGGTAATTTGTTTCATATACCAAACCATTAAATGTATAACATCATGTCTGGTAAATGTCATATTAGGAAATCCAATTATTATAAAAATATGTTAACATATAGTGAATAATGAAATAAATGCTAAAAAAAATAATACCTGAATCATGGAATATGTCTTTTAATAAATCAGTTAAATGATCTGATGCCAGGAATGGAATATTATGTTCCGCGATATATCCAGCCAGTTTTATTTCCGCTTGTTGGACAGACTTATTTAATTTGTTTTCAGCTGTCGGGGTTTTCAATGTAAAACACATCATCGATTTTTGTTTTGAGGCATTACTTAGAATGTTGATGTGTTTTTTACCTTTCCCGTGGTTTTTTAAAACAGTTAACTCGGCTACCATAGATATTTTACAAAATTTACATTTTGCTTTTAGCTCATCAGCATCTTGTTCAATCCACTGTCTTAGAGATTCATCAGTTTTCCATTCTTTGCGGAATTTCTGTGCTCTGTGTTTTGGTTTTTCGTCTTTGGCCAAATCTCCACCTCGCATCATTCTCTTTTTCTTTGGGGTACTGCAACTTGGTGTATTAAGTTCATCGTCCATCTTTTCTTTTACTCGTTATGACTAGAATAAGAATATAGTTGACTAACGACTACTCACTACCGCAATAGCATGGATAGTAGATAAAATGAATGCACTATGCCACTATAGTAAGTAAGAGCACCACTATCTTAAATCGTGATAACATGTAATAACTATGATTTTTCTGATATCAATATATCATGGTTTACGAGCGAAGCGAGTAAAAAATTTTTTATACGATAATTATTTGCTGGATACGATAATTCTATAGATGTTGTACGATGTATCTATCAAAAGAGGTTGGCAACGCTGGGCGAGACTCACGCGGCGTTCTCGCAGGAGAGGCGCATTATTATTTCACGAACAGTCTAGTTGAGTGGGTCCATGCAATATTGACATTGACCATTGCGTAAATTGTCACCCGTGTATTTCTAATGCACGTACCATTACGCCGCGCGCTCGATCTTCGCTAGACTTACTTTTTAATGAAAGCTCCTAATTACTTAAATATGTGTATCAATACATAAATTACAACAAATTTAACCAGATGGCTTGATTTACATTTGTAACCTAATTAGTAATTACTTTTTTAAAATACACATAAAATAATAATTCGTTATGAGTAAATACATTTTTTAGTAACCATGTCGCGTCTTTTACGTTTTAACCTGAAGCACTTTTCGTACGATAGTTGATTATTCTCCTATATACGTATCTATTAGTAATAATTTAAATAGGTAGTTGATATTAATATAAACAGCATAATATACCTAAACCTAAGTCTAAATTAATAAATCTTTAGAAAATTTCATTGAGCACCTATTGAAAACTATGATTTAAGTAACAGTGGATTGTTTCAAGTTTCGATGAATAATATTTTTTGAATAACAAGTTCCTATTTAAATTAAATAACAAACGGTGTTTTGTAATTTATTTTTCGACAGATTATTTTGTACAATATTTAGTTGTTTGTTTTATTTTTGTATGAAAATATATGTACACACGTTGTAAAATATGTAAGTTTATGGGCTTATGGCTGATTTTCGGTTAATCGTCTATTTGGTTAACTCTCATAGTCCTGGTCCCGACGGTGACGATTAATCGAGTTTCTACTGAATACTTATAAACAAATAATGTGGTGACAAAATATTTTATTTGGTAAATAACTGTTTGTTGAGTTTAGGATTATGTTTGTAGATCGATCTGGATAAAAATGACTACACTGCTTTTAGTAATAAGTAACATTTACTAAACGCATGACGTACACATAAGTAATATTAAAATGTAGTGTCGACAGTATGCTAAAAGTCGGCCTTATATACAAGTGACCTATTGACCTAAGAGCCCTTTCACACTCGCCGATATTATCGGTGTCGGTATCGGTATCGGTGTCGGTAGAAGTAAAATTGTGTGGTTTTAAATAGACGGTTTTCACATTGACACCGATCCGATAAAAATATCGTTGTAGTATGACGATATCGGTGTGCATGTCGGACAGATGACCAGTATCGGACGATATTTTTATCGTCCGATTTCAATGACCAATACAAATAGATGGTTGGTTTTCACACATGACCGATAATATCGTCGTACCGAAATAGTTTTGTCAATTTTAATGAATTTGTTTATATTATTCCGACGAATAACGTGATTGATTATAATATTATTCAACATTGTTTTATTAATATTATTATTAAAATGAGTTTTTCGTATGATGTTCCAACATTAATTGAATTGGTGGAATCTAGGCCAACCCTTTGGGACAAAACATCCACAGAGTATAAGGATAGAATAATAAAAAGGAATAAATGGAAAGAAGTGTTTCTTTATTTAGAAAAAAATTATGAAGACAAATCTGCGAAGGAACAACAAGAAATTGGTAAGTTTATTATTTATAACGATAAAATATTAAAAAAAACAGATTAAATATTAAAATAAGAAAAACATTATGGGACACCTGTATATTTATTTATATTCTTGAATGGTTTTTACAGTTAGATTTTATTTAATTGCCAAGGCAATTCTCCAGCTGGGCTTATAAAATAATTTGCGAAACTGTCTCGTATATAATTTGCATTTGTCCCTCCTCTACCATGTATTGGTATACGTTCCAAATTATTTAGTCCATGAGATCCTCTATGAATGATTTGTTCTCCTTCAGAACGAAATCCATCTCTTTCTCGTACAACGTTGTGCAGTATAACACATGCTTTTACGATATCTTTAGCAAATTCCTTGGAAACATTTAATGGTCTGTGCAATACTCGCCATTTATTCGCCAAAATACCGAATGCACATTCCACATATCTTCTTGCTCTAGTGAGACGATAGTTGAACACACGTTTTTTTATGCATAGGTTTTTGCCTCCATAAGGTCTTAGTAAATTTGTAGACAAAGCAAACGCCTCGTCACCTACTAGAACATATGGTAGATTGTAATTTGTGATAACTGTTTCAGCATGTGGTATATCCAACTTGTTTGTCTCGAGTAATTTCCAAAACACAGTTTCTTTGAATACTGCAGAATCACAGTCTTTACCATACGCTCCTATATCTACGTAAATAAATTTATAATCCGAGTCAACTATTGCCATCAAAACTATGGAAAAGTAATTTTTATAATTTAAATTCATAGATCCACTATTTGGGAAATTTTGAACACGAATATGTTTGCCGTCTACTGCCCCTAGACAATGTGGAAATTGAGCAGTTTTTCCAAAACCATTTGCAATTGTCTTCCATTTTTCTTCATTTGGTTTTGAAAGATAATTATTTTTTAAAATATTCCATAATTTTGAACAAACTTCCCTTACTATTTTGCTAATTGTAGATATACCCAATCTAAAAATGTAATGCAAATCTGAAAATGTGTTTCCAGATGCTAGATACCTAAAAATATGATATAATCATTATATTAGTTTATAACGAAATACTGCTTATGTATTATAATATTTACATATTATAGGTTCTTGTATTATTGATTTATAATTTTTAGATTATCATTTGCTATACACCAAAAAAATATTTTGACAAGTTTTGAGTTAACTGTAGGCCTAAGAAATGTTTGGTTTTTTTCAAATTTTTTTTTTTTAAATATCGATAAAAAAAATTTCGTTGGGTCAAATTCATTCATTTTAGTTATAATTACTTGTTTTTTAGGAGATTTAATTATTGGAAAATGGCAAAATATTAGAGATGCTTTTATACGATCATTAAAGAAAAAAAGTGGCCAAGGATACACCAAAAATTATATTTATTCTGAACAGTTAAAATTTCTTCTGAAAATTGCTCAAAAAGATGATACAGAATCGAGTATTATTGAAGAGGAGTCGACTGAAGATATTAACGTTGAAGATAATGTTTCAGAAGAAGTAATAAGTTATCGTAGTTCTTAAGCCAAAAAAAATAAACAAAAAGAAGAACGTAGGAATAAACGTCATGCTGAAGACGATTTGGATATGGAAATAATTAAAGCTTTAAAAACGTGCGATACGCCTAAGACTCCTCCAGATGAAGATCAGTCTTTTTTCAATACTATTTTACCATCTGTGCAAGTTATGACGGAAGATGAAAAATATGAGTTCCGTATTTCAGTATTAAAACTAGTTCATGATATTAAAAAAAAACGGAATAATTTTAATAACACATAATTTGCAAATCAACCAAGAGGTCCACAATATTGTGTTTCATCGACTCCAATAAATTTTCAACAAAACGTAACACCAGAGTATACTTCAATGAGCAATACATCAGAAACTCAACAATCGTGTTCATCTTTTTTTGCTAACTATGATTTAAATGAATAAAATTTTTAACTACTCATTATTTTAAAACTGAAAGTTATTGTTTTTTTTTAAATTGATTTTGATTGTTTAATATAAAAATATAATACATTTTAAATGACGTTATGTTGACTATTATTTAATAAATATTTAATTAGTTGTTTCATACCTTATAGTTATAACCAACATTTCTTTTGGAGGCACGCACAAACGTAATTGGGTATCTTGACGGCGAATGAGATCTGCTATTTGGTCCAATATATTGTTGAATGTTCCAAAACTCATTCGAAAATAGTTGAAGAACTTAATTTCGTCTTCTAATAATTTGTTAAAAGTTGTATAAAATGCACCTTCCACATATCTAACTTCTAACATGGGATGAACCCAATACCTCCTTGTTGAGGGTTGTTTATTCAATTTACGTTTTTTTCGAAGACGCAACAATGCAAGCAGTGCTAACCTTTTTTTATTGTTATTCATTTTAATTAATTTAAAATGATACTTATTCAAGTTAGGTACTTAGGTAATAGGAACTACGAACAAGTATTTTAGACAGTGTACTCGAACGATTTGAGTACGAAAATCAGTGATCAGGTGATATCGTTTCTCACCGCCGACGATAATATCGGTCGTAATGTACAAGCAATATCCGATATCGTCCTACACCACCTACGACAATATCGGTCGATAATATCGGCGAGTGTGAAAGGGCTTTAAGTCTCACGCCACTGTTTAACAATATCCGATTTGCTAATAATTATATCACATGATATGGCGTGATTTTGCACACTATTAATACCAACAATGATGTTGTTATTGCACAATATGATGATACGTAATACAATATTAAATTATATTCAACACTGTTCAATAGTTGTTGACATTTTTGTTCATGGTTTCAATGAAATGTGTATCATAGATATAAAAAAATTCTATAACTTAACCTACACAATGTTATATACGTATATCACGGAAATTAGAAAAAAATTATATTACAAATATTTTTTTTTTAAATAATTAGTTAGTGAAAAAGCCTATTACAATAAATTACAATAATTTGTTACAATCGATCTTTTATTCGTTAACTAACATTAAAAAGTTCTGATAAATTATTTCTGAAGGCTGGATGTCAAATTCGATTTTTTTTAGTATTAGGCATTCGTACTACAGTAGGCTAAATTAATTTTTGTCAAAAAAATTGCATTTGAAAGTGTCATTGTCAGTATAAAATATAATAATAAACTTCAAAAGTTTCAAGTACTCAAGAATAATATTTTTAAATTACAAAAAATTAACTAAAATCTTTATTCTTGGTTAAAATATCTAATTTTGTCCACAAATAAACATTAAATTGCTAGAAAAACACTGTGTTTATATATTTTTTAGGTATTTTGGTTACAGAAAGAACGGCTTTCGTTAACCAACTTAACCTAACCTTTTATTCAATCTTCAATCCTAAGGTATAGAAATTTAACATTTTATAAATTTTTAACAACGAAATAGTTTTAAATTTTAATTTTGTCAAAATTTAAACTTTAAATGCTTATAAAAAAAAAATTTGGACTGAATTTTTAATATTTTTAAAAAGATATATTGTAACAATTTGTGAGGAGCCTTGTATTAAATTTTTAAGCTTTTTGACCTAACGAATAAAATTTAATTAACATTAATAAAAAAAAATGAAAAATTTCCACAAACACCTCAAAACACGCGTCAAAATATTTTGAAAATTTATTAAGTAAAGAAAATAAACATTTGGTGGAAATTTCAAGTATTTACAGTTATACGTTTTCTAACTACAATAAAATAAGAATAAAGTTCCATGAAAATTGCATGAAAATTCGAGTTAATTTATCTAATGTTGTAAAAATTCAAGCTTCACACACTCATGAAAATTTAATTCAATTTTCCGGTAGGCATTATTTTTTAAATTCTGAGTGTATTGATTTTACAAATTACAATGATGTGTGTCTTTTTTTC
>SSSL01000037.1:0-58922 GCA_008086715.1 Sitobion miscanthi
AACGTGTGTACGTTATTCTTGATTTACGTCGATATAATATTATATTGAGTATAGACCATTATCGACATGATATAATATTATTGACGCGCGTCAATAATCCAGACCTAATGCTAACGTATTGTTTCGAAAGTAAAATATACAATATTTGGTGAATACTAAATAGTGTATAATATTTTTAAATACGATTGTATAACGTCATAATTTTAATATTGATCAAAATTGGACAAGAAGGACGAATTATAATAGGTAGTATATTTTAAGAAGGCCACTCGCAGTAATTAGTAATTAGGTACCAGTATAATATTATATTATATCGTGCACTAAATTATAATACGCCTATATATATTTTGTATAAAATGTATTATTATTTATTAATTAATAATGACATATAGGTATAGTACATAATAAACTTCCATATATACTTGTAATTTTTCACTATTAAATGAAAAGTTATACGAAATTTTTGGAGTTCTATTTACTTAAAGACGTGGCAGCTGTGGTATGCCGCCATTTCATCCTTCTATTCTGAAACCATACTTTTACCTATAAATAAAAACAATAATATTAGGTATATGATAACAACACCAAAAATAGATATTACTATGCTCAGCGGCGGATTGACTAAACATTTCGGTCCGGGAAATTACAGTGTGACAGGCCCACCCAATATATTATAACAATTAATAACAATTGCCCATAAAAACCTTTTTATTTTTTAGAAATTGTCTTATTTATAATTTAATAAGATTTTTTAAGACCTACTAGATTCACTTGCCTACTAGAAAGATGCTGAAATATAAAAATCAATGCATTTTTACTGCCTCGAAAAGTGATGAAAGTCGTAACATACATTTGTAAAAGAACACACATTATTTTAAAATCAAAACATTCATCGCTTCGCTAAGAATATAAAATATTAAAACAAATTTTATAAAATTGTGCAAAAATAAAACTGCCGCGTAAATATCATCCAAAATCGTGATATGATTATATACGACAGCAAACACCGTATAGACACTCGGTTAAATATTATCAAATAGTTTGTAATCCAAGTACAAATATCGGCCCAGAGTTTAATAATACGAGGATCGACCTACCGATTTTTCACGGTATCCCGGTGGTGGGCCAATCCGCCGCTGAATTTATGCTAATGGTGCGAGATATCATTATATCAACTCACCTGCAAATCTGTAAGTCCAAGACCGGAAGCCAATATCTTTCTGTTTTGTTTGGTAATGTATTTTTCCATTTGGAAATAGTATTCTAACCAATTCTTTTGCGTGACCGTGAACACAGCTCTACCGGTACACTTTCCTTTTTTATTCGTCGATCGATCTATTATACAATTAACTGCACGTGAGTATATATATATAGAGGTAGGTAGTATAGGTGGTACAGCTATTCTTATAATGCGTAGGATGTACGAATGCCCGATCACAGATTATATTATATTTGTGGATAATTTATTGTTTTATATTTTTTTAAGTAGGCATACCTACGTACAATATATATATAAATTCATCGTGATTTCAAAATTATTATAAGAATGCCAATTAAAAACCTTTGGTTTTAGCTGAGGAAAGGTTTGCACCTTATATTTTTTGTATATATGCAGATACGAAAAAAATACACTTTAACATTAGCAATTACTATTTATTTATTTTTTTGCGCAAAAGTCTTATTTTCGCTGTTTATTTATTTTTGTCATTATTTCGTTACGATTTCGAAATAAGTTTTGAATTATGATTATTTCACTTTTAGACTAGGCGAGTTGGTATCTAAATGGGCGATAGCATCACAGATACTCAATTCAACGAATCGAGCATTCCGGTCTGAATCACGATTTAAGATAGTACTGTCTTAAATCGTGGTCCGAATGCATACGAAATGTACATCTTTCTCGTAATATAATAATTCAATAGACAATAATAGCATATTAATCATTACATATAATAATATTTACCCGAGTCAGTGTTAGTATTCAGTATTTTATCGATACCGAAATTCAATGGGTCCTTCACTTGCAGACACGCTTGTGATTGTCGGTGATCCATTTTGAGTACTGAATATGTTTAAATTCACATTTCACATTTCACAATTTATATTTTTTGTTTTTGTTTTTCAAAGAGGCGACTGTAGAAGGGGAAGATAATTAATAATTTAACAGTTCAACATTGTTCACTGGTGTCTTAAAAATCTAATTTACGACCGTTGTGGTTTAAATGTTTTAACAATGTTTACACCACGTAAACGTAAAACCCAAAGTGTCAGTTTCCATTGCATGAGATTCATAGTGTTTGACGCCTGAACATTTGGACGCAGCTGTTAAAATAAATATATATACGACTATATATATATATATAATCTTAGGCGTTTATACGTATTATTATGTTGTTTATAGTCTGCAGACTTTATTTCTGAAGTGCATTGGTTGTGATATATAATTTATAATAGTTATTATAGTTAGTAGTTACTGGTTCCATTGCCGATTATATTGCATGTATGAGTCATATGACTAGCCATATAGGCCAATAGTTTTAGAGCTACAAGAGATACAATTTGGTTAAAATTGTAAATACATACCTAATAAATATTAATCAATTGATGGTAATCTGACTAGGCGTGTAGCGTGCTGTGTAAATTTGAACTATTAAGGCATAGAGAGTAGACACTTTTAAAAAATGTCTTAGAGCTATTTACATTTAACACTATAGTCTATAGTGTCTAGTCTCTAGTTGGTACCTACCTACCTATGTCCGATTAATATATTTCTAGTGGTTAATGAAACAACTATAGGTACCTAAAATTAAACTTGATTTATCGTATTAAAATTATTATGTGTTTAAAATTGGAATAGAGATACCTATATTTTTTTTAAATAAATCACTCGCAGACTTGAATATATAGAATTATCATAATCTGAACTTCAATGGGTTTCTGATCTTAAGCATTTTAAAATGTTTATTAAACATTATATATAGGTAATTCGTAGGTACCCAAAAAGCTTGTAAATGTAATTTTTTAATTTTGTTATAGATAATTTATACATACTAAAAAACAGCTTATAACATTTAACATAATATATTAATTAGTATTAATATTTTTTATCACTGTAATACTATATATAGTACATATTATGTATTCGTATATATATACTAATAAGTAATAGTACCTATTATATATAATAATAATAATATATGTACAACTATAATACGGCTATAGACCTATAGGGGTATCTACACTACATAATGTTATAATAATTTCAAAATGAAGCTCGATATGATAATTCTAAAATCATACATTTTAGCTATTTTGTAAATAAGCATAACAACTATTAAAAAGAAAGATTTAAATACTTATTATGCTATCGCACTTGTCTATATAATTATCTACATCTCCCTATTATATGTATATGTAGGTATGTATATGTATGCATTACAATAAATTAGATCATTAGGTCACGTCATACTCACATCATGTGTCGCATTGTACTGTCGCTTTAGGTGACACAAATATGTTAAACATTTAGTGCGAAACGAGGCAATTAAAATATTAGACTATGATTATGTACAGCATGTCAACGATATAAAATAGTTAGACATCATTCCTTAACAGTGAGGACTCGGAACAACATATTATAAAAATATCATTAGTACACGTAGATATATATGAAAGTTAACAATGAATACTTTAGTGATAGGATTAAGCTTTTCGCTGATATGTTATTTAAGCGGACATGAAGAAAAAAAACCCCATTGGAGCAAAGAAGCTATGGATTTAGAAGCATTGCCGTTAGAAAAATTGTTAGAAATGAAAAAAGAACTTCGGATAAAAGGTAAAAAATGTGTTAAGTATACCTACTTAAACTATAAATTATAAATATACCCATTGGCTATTAGCATTGATTATGAATACTATAATATGTATTATAATAGCATTCATAACCAATGATATAAGACACCTAATAATTAATTGACCGATAAAATGGACATTATTTGCACAATAGGTATTAACTTCTATAAATTTATTGATCGAAACAAATTTTTAAATCAAAGACGAATATTATTTAAAAAATTTAATTATTAAAATAATTCAATTTTGTATTAATATTATGTTATAATGTTATATACTTATAAAGATGACAATACTATACGAATTCATTATCATACAACGTATTGTATCATATTAATTTTCTTATATACATATTTTTATTATGCTTTATTATCATTATGTAAATTATAATTAAACTGTAATATGTATTTCTGAAACGCCGATAACCCCGGCAGTTGAGGCGTATTTCTAAATAATAATAAAAAAAAAACTTTACGCATTGTTAAGGTGTAAGGGTATATAATTGTTTATTTTAGATTCTGAGCGCTCCTATATAAATGTATTGATTTTACAATGATGTACCGATGTTTTTATTTTTATATTTTTTATATTTTTTATATTTTTGTTGAAGAGACTTTTTTAATTTTTTATTTGGCAAATGTCTTCAAACACCAACTTCAAAAGAGTTTTCTGGTACCAAATTGGATCTAGTTTGTACTTTGGTGGGTTAAAAACTTAAAAGTATACATTTCTTAGTACTTTTACAAATAATTATAAAAAATAAAATACGAAGATTTGTTAAAATTATTGTAATAAGTACTTATTATTATTAAAATAACAATTTATTGTTTGTTTGGTAATCAATAATCATGGTTACACATCGTTAATCGTTATATTTGTCACCGGCTAAGCGATATTTTATAAGCACCGATCGATGAACCATCATCATAATATGTCTGATTAGTATCGGATATAATTGTAAATTGTTTGGTATTTTATGCGGATAAGGCCTATATGACGGATGTCTATGTAAACAAATATATTTTTCCGGGTGAAGCCTGGTCTAGGGTTATACAGATAGTTTTAATATATTTTTACTTTACAGTTTTTAGTAAAGTATAGTGACAACATACCCCCACGGTACGCTCATATGTTTCATTAACAAGTACCTACTATAAGGAAATTCATACAAATAATAATGGCCCAATTACCGGGAGCGCCTTTTATAAATTAAAATTCATAGTGGCCCAGTTACCGTACTATTTTTTGAAAATAAATATAATAGCGGCCGAATATTCGTGGACGCCTGCTGCAATAAGTATAGGTAGTACCTATACCTATATATGCAGGCATGCAGCCACGTCGACCGTTCATTTTTTCGCAAACTATAATTGTATTATAATATGTAATAATAATACATATAATTTGGTGAGGGAAGGGGGGAAACGGCATGCAAGTAAATCTTTTATACCAAAACGCTGTACAATCAGGGACGATGTTTAAAAACTAAAAAAAAAAACTAGGGGGTTAATTTTAAAAATGCCGAGTTTTCGCTAAATGACGAACAAATTTACCGAGGTCCAACAGCTGACTGAAACTTGAAAGTTTAATAATATGGCTGAGTGGTGGGGTGTCATCCCTCCCCTCCCAAGACTTCCTTAGGTTTCGTCCACCCCGAGTGCAATCATCTAAATATAACAGCTAAACTGCGGCATGCTACATTTCTACCTAACATGACATAAAATGTATATGTGCAATTTTGTCTTTCAGATGAACGTTCGGTACGATGGACGGACGATGAGGTGGCAGCGACTACAGCGGAAGAAGACGCACCAAACGCCATGGCCTTGCGCAGGACCACGGACGTTCTGCGCTCCTCGTCGGCGGCCGGTGGTTCGATGCAAACGGCCTTTCAGATGTCCCTTACCGTCCTGTCGTTCCTAGCGTTCGGCGGCTACCTGATCAGTCTGGTCGCGCAGAACATGCGCAAACCGTCACCGTCGCTGGCAGGCGCCACGGCGCCGCACCCGCTCAAGGCCGTGGTGGTCAACCGGAACAAACGGCCGGGCCTGTTGCTCAGACCATCCGGCCCCACGACCACGGTCAGCTTCGGCCGGCGCAAGCGGAGCCGGAGGTTCCCGCGAACCACTGTGGTCTGTTCTGAGTAGCGTTTTTTTTATATTGAATAATTAAAAAAAAAAATAACGACTGACTTAGTTTATTATTATTATTATTATATACCTACCATAATATTATAATATTATAAATTATATAATATAATTATAACTATACTACCTATCCATATTATATTATTTAAATCCTAATGAATTGTACGAAATACCTATCTCGTAACGGACTCTAAAACTTATATATAAATATAGTTATTTTTAGGTTCTGAATGGAACGATGAATGTATAATTGATTTTACAATGATGTTTGTGTCTGTCATCACGATTTGGGGCAGTAAAACTGCTTAGATTTTCTTCAATAGTATCTTGTTTGATGGGAAAGTGAATCTAGTTGGTGCCTTCGGGAGGTCAAATTTTAAAATTCCCAATAGTTTTCAAAAGCGCCGGGAAAAACAACATAAATATTAAGGAAAAACGAGAATATTTACGCAAAATCGGTTTTCCACAAAATCAATATTGGTTTTTGGTGTAACTCTAAAACAAATGAACTTAGATACATGAAGAAAGTCAAATTAAATTTTTATGAGCGTTTGATTGTTTGAAGTTCATATTTTTACAACATTGGATATTCACTCGATTTCTCATGTAGTGATATACTCATTTTGTTGTAATTCAAAAACTAATAACCTTAGACTATTTAAATTTGTTAGCTGTCTAAATCAAATGTTTCTTTTGTCAATTCCTATACTTGATAAAATTTTCAAAATATTTTGACTCGTTATGAGCTGTTTACGGACAATTTCAAATTTAAATTTGTTTAGTTTTTATTTTGTTAAAATTTCATTTGTTAGGCCAAAAAACGTGAAAATGTAATACAAGGCTATATTGTTACAATAGCAGTTTAAAAATATTAAAAATACATAGAAACAATTTAGGTTAGGTTTGGTAACCTACACGAAAAATTTCATAGGAAAGTACACGGAGTTGAGGAAAGCAATTGTTGCGATTATTAAAAGTTAATAAACATATATTATTATATTAATAATGATTTGTTCAATCACAATGAAATTCATAATATTTTTCGAGTAGAAAATATGCTCCAAAGTTAAATACTTCTAATCTGTGTCATAAATGGGTGAACAGGTACACTCGAAAATATTAACAAATTTCAATACCTACTACAATTATTAAAAATGTCTATTACCTACCTATACAATTGCTATAGACTATAAGTGCATAACAAAATGAATAATAATCATTAAGTTATTTGAAAAAGATATGAAAATCATTAATAATGTAATAAGTTATTATTTAATTGCTTTTAATTGATTATGTATTTACCTATGTATTTTTATATAATTTTTATTGAAATTAATAAGGTATAGGTATGTTCTATAACCTTTTTTAAAAAATAAAATATGTTCTTACCAACCTCCAGTTGATCTGAATAAAATAAATTGAGAAAATTTTACCTATATTTCGGTTCACCTATTGAGTTAAACGTTTACTTACAACAATGTTATAGTTAGAATTATGTTGATCTTCCAGGGTTTACACTTGTGCCTGATGATAGTCAACTACAGGACATAGAACAGGAAATAAAAAATTTAGTGTTGCATTTTATTAAAAACCCAAATTCAATAATATTTACTGTAATTAAAGTAGATACTGACCCAGCCACTAGTGAGAGCTTGCATAACGCCAAATCGGTTGACCCTAATAGTAATCATACAATTTATAGCAGCGTTGTTACTAAACTAGATGTAACTCCATATTTCCTTACTCTACCACGTGTACAAATTTATTTTTTGAAGGAGATATTCCAAATGAATATAGAATAATATAATATGTGTTTAATCAAAAAATTTTGAAAAATTTATTTAGATGAAATAAGTTTATTTAAAAACCTTATTTCGGTATTATTTTGGAAGAGTACCATGGAAATATGGAATATCTAAATTACAAGAACATATTGCGTCTCTCTTAGCAGAGAAAATAAATTACATCTGTTCAAAGCTAAAAGACCAAGTAAATAAAAAAAAATGATGAAAGCATTTGTAAGATATGAAGTAGGTATATACAGAACAATTGAAAATAATAAGTGAAATTGAAGAAAATAATTCACCGTAGAAATACATTTTTTCTTGGAATAAAGTATATACTTTTATGATATATATTTTCTATTTGACTCCAGCAGAAAGTAGAAACCAACAACACATTTTTCAAAATAATAAAAATGATAAAAAAAACCCACATTATATTATCATGATATTATGAAGTTTGAACGTTTTTATCACAGGCCATGGCCTACTATAGTACTACCCCCTTCTACCATCTCGATGGTTCGTAGGTATACACAATTGGTACAGTATTTTTAATTCATCCCAGACTTTCAGTTCTTACATCTTCACAATTTGGAGTGACATAGTTATTGCAACCATCATTTAGATTTTAGACACGTCTCATTTATCTTAATTAATTTATATATATATAAGCTCGGCCTTCAATATTTAACACCTCATTACCTATTGGCTATCACAGCAAGCGTTTGTCAACCACCTTATATTTCTTTTTCTATTTTTGAAAACCTTTTACTGCATTATTGAGACTTGAGAGTTGCCAGTACTTGTCACAATAAATCATTGACCATCGTAATAAGTAAATAAAGTAAAGTAATACCTAAGTAATAACTAGGTCCCGGATTTATTTGCAAATGTATATTCTTCTACAATTCACCTAGAATAATTTTAGATCCTGAGCGAAGCGATGAATGTATTGATTTTATAATGATGTGTGTTTATTTTTAATTTTTTTTAATTTTAAATTTTTTAATAAATTTTTATTTTTGTGTCCGTCATCACATTTTAGGACGGTAAAAATGCTTGGATTTTCTTCAACATTAAATTTTCCTATAGGAAAGTGAATCTAGTTGGTACTTTGGGGGGGGGGGGGTCAAAAGTAAACATTTCCCAGTAGTTTTCAAAACCGACGTGAAAAACAAAAGAAAAATTAAGGAAAAACGGGAATTTTTACGCAACATCTGTTTTCGAGAAAATCGATTTTAGTTTTTGGTGCAACTCTAAAACAAATGACCGTAGATACATGAAACTTTGACTGAATGTTTATATTAGCGTTTGGTATACACCGTAACATTTTCCAAATATTTTGCCTTATTTTGAGCTATTTGCGGACATTTTCAGTTTCCATTTTTTTTAGTTTTTTTTTTTCTATAAATAGGATATAAAAAAAAAATTGCAAAATAAAATATTTCCGTGTGTTTTAAATATTTTTGGGTAACCATTTACATACCGAAAAGCATTATTTACCTTAGGCATTATATAAAAATACAAGGCGCAATAAGTTAAATTTTTAAACTCTGTAAACACTGTACACTGCGTACGATAAATGGATAGACCAAACTAAAATCACTCAGTGTTTAATAGATAAAATAACAAAACTAGATAAATCGAATGTTACTTTAAGAAATATATTGCTCATATAAAATATTAAAATTAAATTCGAATGAGGGGCAGGGATATAGTTCGCTAGATCTAAACTTACAATTAATGCTTTGTCAAAATATCGTGGATATATTATTCTAAATTAAAAAAAATCGATAGTATATAATCAACGGCGAGGTTACGGAATGTGACGAAGGCGAGGAACTGTCAGTTGAAGATTTATCTAGTTTTAAACATGCACCAATACTGTATCTTGTAACATGGAAAGAAGTTTTTCCAAATACAAAAACATGCTTCGAGATAATCGTAGAAGTTTTCAATTTTTGAAATCGATTTTTATTACTTCATGCTGGTACTCGTCTCATAATAATTTAATATAAATAGTATAATACCTTTAAACACAATTTTATAAAAATAATGTTGTTATGAATTTTAAAATAATAATTTTTATATAAAACTTTAATTAATTTATAATAGGTACTTTTATAACTACTTACACCATGTCATCAAAAATGTTATTTTGCATTTTTTTTAATAAACATTGTTATACATAATATATTTAGATTGTGTAATATTTTTAGTCAAAGACATATAATAGTTTATTAATTTGTAAAAAAAATCATTTTGCATATTCATGATATGAATTTGCATAATTTATAGATTTTTATTGCATATAAATCCGGGCTCTAGACTAATAAATGTATATTGTAACTGATCTAGAAATAAAATATTAAAAGTTTTGTTTTCTGGATTACTTAAGATCTGCCTAAATGGATGATTTTAGCAAATATTTGTTTTTTAATTTAAATTGTAAGTTTCCATTAAATACCTATTTATGTACTGTGTGGTCACCTTAACAATACATTTCTCGACGGACTATTTAAATAAGCCTTAGATCATAAATAAACAGTCATTTGTAAAAAACAATATCGTAGATAAGTACATAGGAAAAACTATTGTAAATTGTAATTAATTTCAGCATAATATGTCATATCGTACTGTTAAATATTTTTTCAAATTGAGTTTATTGCAAATAACAGCAGATGTTAGGATTATTATTTTCACATTTTTGTGAAAAAAAACTGATATTTGTGATTTGTAAGTAAAAGAAAATTTTAGTGGGGGTAGAGATTAGAGACTACCACATTTTTTTAACAACTATAGCATATTCTGTACGATATTTGTGATTTATTTTTATTTCTATTTAAGATTATGAGTGATGAATGTATTTAATATTTTAATTTGATGACTTGATAATTGATTTAAAACTGAAATTTGTGAATTTTTAGTAAAATAGATTTCACGGTTTTTAACTTCTTGATTTTTTACTTGACATTTTATTCCTAGATTGAATAAACAGTTATAGGAACAGTTAACATTTTCAACTTCAGGTACTTACTTACATAGGTAAAATACAATTACATAGGTACTATATTTTTTTAATTCCCTGGTAACAAATTTTGTAACAACTGTTTTTTATACCATTTTTGGATAGAGCATTATTATAGTAGTTTTATTTTGATAACGATGGTTCTAAAACCCAAATCGACTGAAAGAGACAAATTTTAAATTTTATCATAAACACATTAGATTAAATTATTTTTATTTTTATTTCATTACCTAATAAATAAATAATAATTTCCTTAGAGTAACATATTAAGAGGACACCACATCCGCATGTGTTGTCTCCGTCTTACAAACGCGTAACATACCAAATTTATGCTCAGAAATTCAAGTTTTATGTTGTTAGCTTAAAAATTAGAGTGAATCGACTTATTATGAAATTTTATGGTAAGAACATTATCTGTGTTTTGTTAGAAGTTTTTTTTATGATAATTCAGTTTTTCAGTGAGTTATGAACATTTTAAATTTACATTATATACGCTATAACTCACTTAAAAACTGAATTATCGTAAAAAAAACTTCTAACAAAACACAGATAATATTTTTACCATCAAATCTCATAATAGGTCAATTCACTCTAATTTTTAAGCTAACAACATAAAAGTTGAATTTCTGAGCATAAATTTGGTATGTTATGCGTTTGTAAGATGGAGACAATACATGGGGGTGTTGCATTAAGACAATAATCAATAACTCATATAATGTAGTATAAATTACTAACAATTTTCTAGTAACAAATATCTGAAAACCATCAATGAAGCTACACAGTTGATAGAATAAAAATGAATAAATAGTAAAATTATACATAAAAATACAAAATACAAAATTATAAAAATATTTCTAGTGATATACTATAAACTATAAAGTAATAAATAAATATAATATACCTATATAAATATAAATAATAATTATTTTAAACTTTAAAAATGTTATAAATATATAATATGTTATAGTACAATAAATTATGCCAGGCTGGCATTATTATTTTTAACAATATTTTTTAACTCAGATAAATTAATCTTATCAACATTAAAAGATACAAAAAGCTAAAAATGTAAAAATAATATTATTTTTTAAACACAAGCAATTACCTAAATGTATAAAAAAATATAATTAGGTAACTATATAATACAAAATGTCATGGCATTTCAACATTTAAAAATATCACAAGGTTTTCGTAATTTAAATTGAACATAAATATTTAAGGACGGTTGAATGATAATACAATGGATTAATATGATATAAATAAAATAATTTTCAACTTTAATTATTAATATGACTTAACTGGAATGAAGTTGAACATGATATAACATGCAAAGTATTAATATGTTAAAATATTGTTGTAAATTTAAACTGTACAATATTAAACATGTTTACAATTGTTTAATTTTTCATTGATAAAAATAGTTGTTTTTATTTTTCTAATGATCTACGATAAATTTCATTAATTTTTTGTTTTCATGTAACATTATGTGCTACCTACTTATCGATAATTTCAATAATTAAATTATAATTCTGATTAAAACTAATAGGATGATAAATTAATTTCTAATCAATACATTTTCATTATGTGTTTGGGTTTTAATAAAGATTTGATAAGGTCCATGCAGTTAGTATAAGTAGTATAACTTTTTTATTTAATACAAGTTTTAGTATTATTATTTATTGACGAATAATTTAAAAAATTAAAACTTTGGCTTCTTGAACATAGTTATTAGATTTATCAATCTATGTAAGTGTATTACATTTTTCAGAAAAATATGTTTTGTACATAATTAAATTTATACTTTATATATTGTTAATAAAAAAATAATCTTATGTATAGTTTTGAGCACAAAGTACAACATATTTGAAGGAGACACTGCTTTTAAGACATACATTACATTTGGTAAAATAAACCTGACCTAATACAAAAGAAAAAGATAATGCTTACATTTTTAATTAGGATGTAGTGTATGTAAAAAAAAAAGTAGGAATGCAACATTTTCTTGATGATATTAAAGTACAATTTAAGATATAAAAGAAAAATTCTAATAAATTGCTAAGTTCTAAAAATATCATTATTTTTTTTGATTTTGAATGATGAACAGAAATGTCTGTATGTAACAAGACTGAAGACATACAACCAAAATATTAACTAACAATTTTATCAGAAAATAGCTAATTAATTTTAGATTATTTAAATTGAAACAAAAATAAATGTATTGGCTAAAAACAACAAAAATGTATTTAATCAATAGTGTGTATATGTACTATAGGTACTTTTTTTAATATCTATAATTTATTAACTATGTTGTATTATTTAATGTATTTTGTAGTGGAAATCAATTTATCAGTTATTTTTTATTTATTTATTAGTAGGTAGATAAGTTAGTGGTTATTATATTCTACTAACATATTCAATTGTATCAAATTCATTTAAACAAAATGATCTATTTTATTTTTTAAATTAATATTAAAGAATATGTTATTATTTTTTTAAAAGTTGAAAATAATATAACATTTTTTTTTAATTTAATTAAAGATGAAATGGAAATTATTTACAATTTAATTATTGTTCCAATCATTTTTATTGGTTACAATTTTACAATTTAGGTTCAGGTTCAAATAAATGTCTTATATAGTTTGTATTAGCAATAAGTAATAACTAACTGGTCATTTTAATCTGTGCCACAACTAAATTTAAGTATACGTAAATATGTATACATATAAGTAAAAATACATGTTGGTCTTAATTTCTCCAGTGAGCAGTGAGTCTTTGAAAGTTATTTATAGACTATAATAATTACACACGCATAAAGCACCGGGTGTTTGCATCACTGGTTGAGATTAAACTTCAATATTCATGTCTGATCGTAGTCCACGGTTTTTAAGTTTTTCTTCTGCTTTTAATATTGGTTCTTCAGTTCTTGTATGCCAAACATACACCTAAATTTAAAAATGATTATGAAAATACAGTGAATTTTTTTTCTTGTCTCTTGAAGTGTTTATAAGTTGTGAAAATATAACTCGAAAAATATATAAGTCTAATTTATTTTTATTTCCATTGAGATTCAAGTTAACGAGACAATGTAATATAAAAATATGCCATAATAAAATGTAATTTGCACAAACTCACTTTTGAACAGTTATCTGCCATAGGCTCCAATTGTTCTACAGTAGTTACTTGTGAAAGTATGGCACTTTCCTGGAAACCTCGACTGACATCCCATGAAAATACAGCATTCGGATGATTACGTAAAAGTCTTAAATTAATGGCAAAACCTGCCATATCGACGGGAAATGGTCGTTCTGGTCTCCAAGCACTATTCCAACCAATAACTTTACCTTTACTATTTATTAATGGTTTTTCTACTAAAAGACCACCAACAAGACCAACTGGCCAAACACCAACACCTTTTACAGTTCGCATCTATGTAAATAAAATTATAAAAAATAATAGTATAATATTATAACTATTTTTTCATGATAATATTAAAACAGTTATTATATACTAATATTTACTTCATTAAATAAATCAACACTATATGTGTTATCATCATCAGCAAAAAAAATTATCCCTTCATCATTTTTACTAGCTCTGTTACTTCTTAACCATTCTAACGCTTTGTTTCGTTGTTTAACTCCTCTAGGTTTCTTCCACTTAGGTTCCTAAGATGTACATATTATGATTGCTTTAATTTAGTAAAATTAAATTAAAATGTCAGTTATTTTAAATTGTATACTTTTAATTTTCTCTTCCATTCAGCTGGTGTTCCTATGGCTAAGTGTGTATAATTTAAATTACTTTTATAAAGCAAATTGGCTACAAGTGATGTTTTCATTTCAGAATCTTCAACAATAATCCAATGGAAATTATTTACAAGACGAAAAGTGTTAGACAATCTACAATAGAAATAACAATTTTAAAATATATAAAAATTAAAAATGCTTATGTAAAATTTAAGTTTATTAAGTTTACCTTGTTAGTTCTGCTTTTTGTACAGGTCTTTTGTAGGTAGGTGTGATGGCATATATAACTGGAATGTTTGGTTGCCATTTATCACATATACTTTCAAATCTTTCTTTTAAAATATTATAATTAATAGATTTAATTTTTAACTGCAAAAAAAATATACATTTTAGATAACTAACATTAAGGATACAAATAACAAGACATTGGTAATTTATTTTACTATAAAAATATAAATAAATGTAACACCTGAGGGCTATTAGTTACAAGAAAACCACAAGTAAAAACAATTATCCATTGTAAATTTAAAATAAAGACTAATAAAAAACATTCACACACTTTTAATAAAATTAATACTTTTAAACAATGTTATCTAACCCATAAATTACAATTTTGACTAAAATAATATACTATGTTACTAATACTGAAAAATTTAGTACAAGTTTAGGAAAGAACAGTTATTAACAGAACATTTTATATCAATAACACACTATACCATATAATATAATTTGCAACATTAAACAACTATAGAACTGTAAGTAATTTTTCAAATTATTAATAGACAACTTTAAACTTTTAATTGATTAAATTGGTCTCTCTAGAATATTTTTTGAAGATTCAGAACAGCTGTATACTTTGTAAACACATTTTGAAATATATAGAGTAGCCGTGTAATAAACTTAGTGAAGACATAAATATTAATTAAAATTTTCATAATAGATAGATGGGTTATTATTTGTATTTATAGGATTATAAGAGTATGTATAATTAACTTATATAGATAGTAATAAAAGGAATTAAAAATTTGCTCAAAAAAAATGTATTTATGTAGAGACCTGTGAATAGCGATAAGAAAAACATCACCTATAGGCCTTTTACCTATGGGCTAGGTATTTAAATTCATATATTATTAATTTGCTTTAAAAATAATAGTAAGGTGGTGAATAAACATTGAGGGATACTTGCTGAAAAATATTGTTTTATAAATCTAATAAGCATACTACTTTAAAATGTATTGGTGTTCATACTTCTTCTTTTGTGTGTTCCAATGTTTGTTTTAAAATTTGATATTGTGATGCATCTAATAACAAAATATTAAACAACAATTTATCCATTTGATTGAAATTATTTTTTCTGTAAAATAAAACCGAAAAATATTTACCTCTACTTCGAATTCCAATAAACCAAAAAATAAGTAAAGTGAAAAAACCAAAATAAAATACTATTTTTTTTTTATTAAACATGTCCAAAAACTTATAGTTAGAATTATAATTACTCATTTTATTCGACTAGTGTCATTTGAATTAGTCGAAATATCTACAAATATCTACCAATAATTCATAATAATTAGTTGATAAAAACTAAATATCTTTCACTTTAATATGTCATGGACAACGAACAAGAATACCAAGTATTCGATTTATAAATTTTAATATTTACTTAATTATTTTATAAATAATATTATATAAATTTAAATTATTTAACTAAAATATTTCAATGATCCAATGAAAATATTAAGTAAAAGTAATTAACGCAATAATTTACTAGCTATTTAATATTATTTATTGTCAGTCTTAAATATTATTCCAGCGGATTCCCGGAAATTAAAAGAACCTTCATATTTTTGGTTAATGGTCTTTAATCACTGTTATGTTGTTGTTGTGATAATAATCTTCGTTTCTAAGCTCATCGTACTCGTGAGTAATTATTACTCTATAGTAAACTAACAAAAACGTCAAGATCGACCTGCTGTTTTTCAACATTATCAGGATCGACTGATAGATGTACATTTCTCAATAGTGATTAGTGGACTGTGCTGCGTTAAGCACTAGTTCGTTCGAGTGTCGCTCCATTCGTATTTATTACACGCCTTTTACCTACTTGGCTACTTCATGTCTTCGTGGTGACAAGTGACTGTAATTCGAAGTGCCTATATAGTGATTGCTGATCTCATATTTGGGTGAGTGTAATAATTATTTATTGATGTAGGTACTAGTGAAATATTTTATTCTTCAACAATCTACAATTTCTATACAATACTATACAGTAGACGTATAAATACCGATTGAAATTGTATAATTTACCCAAGGTATATCCACTTTGTATTATTTGCATTTCTTCTCATTATATCATTAATTAGTTTCGATTAATGAGTTTGGGGAGGATAATCTAAACATCTTATCTTTTATTTAAAATAATATATGCGCCTCAAGCAAACCTCTATGTATCACACCTATCTGTGTGTGCATTTACATACCTAGTCGGACAGTCGGTTCTAATCTAGTCTAGGTAAAATACGTATGTTTTTCTTATTTTTATAATTTTGTATATATTTTGTACAGAGTACACGTCATGTAGTCATGTATCACCAGCCTAGTTCAATATAATAATTATTTATTGCAGAAATAGATCATTATCAAGAATCATCTGATTCATCTGAGTTTATCAAATTAATATCACCATAGATGCAACATCTTATCACTCTAGTTAGTTAAGGGTATGTACAAAAAAGTTGTAGGTTCTTATGTTTATAATTTATTTTAAAAATACATTTTAGACTCAAGCACGAATTAAGATTTATTAGTGGATTTAAGTCAATGATTAGTATTGTTTACTTTAAATTGTGCTATTGACGTATCGTACTATCGTGATATTATTATTACTTATTTGTTACAAATTTACAATATTCATTATCTATATTCTTTGTGCGGAACTGTGAACTGATTAGAAAAAAAAAATAAGATAATAACTACAAGTTACCTAATTATTAAATAACTTGGTAACTTTAAAAAGTAACTATCAACAATTATTTAAGTGCTATTTCGTTAATATTTTTTTCAATGTATATCAATTTTTAATAACCTCCAACATGAGCTATATGGACATTTTCAGGTAAAACTATTATTCATTAAAGCGTACCTATTTTTTGTTTATAATATTTACATTAATGTGGTATTACACTCTTGTAAAATCCTTAATATAACAGTTTATTCGATAAAAAAAACGGTTTTGAAGACAAAGCCCTACAACTTTATAGATTTTGTTAGATATTTATAGTATATAACTACCAATTTTGTTTAAGTCAGGTAGGTAGAAAGGTAAAGTTAGATTTCATATTAATCTATAAATTGGTGATATCTTATAGGTACCTACAAGCTTTTAATATAAATGTTTTTGAATTTTTGGGCTGGGTAAAGATATTTTATTTTTCTAACTGATTCTTTCTAAAGTTTTGTTGTTCATCAGAAAATTTCTATAATAATTGGTATTCTATTCTAAAAAAAAAATCACCTTAGAGACGAATAAAATGTAAAAATTACCTCATTCCCACTAGGTATATATACAATTAATAGTTACTAAATAATAAATATTTAAGATTCATACACTTTCTTTAAAATGGAAAATATTGTGTAGCGTGCTACGTTTTTGTCACACAATCTCCACTTTTTTATACTTGGGCTACAGGGCCGGATTGGGTAGGACGTTTGAGAAATATTTTTCTACTGGCCATTAACTTGCTACAGTGATTTCATATTGTACAAATTTTAATATTAATAAATAATATCGGCCATTATACATTTGTTGACAATACACTATAATATTATAGCTGTCATAAAAATCGTAATGCAACATTGCGGCCATTTTCTCCCACCAGCCCAAAATGTTGTCTTGAATGCTCAACTGGCCCTGCTGGGCTATAGTTTCGTACACAATCTATAGGTACCTACCATAGACAAATTACTGGTGAAACTAAATCATCTCCATGAATTACGGTAAAAAGTATCTACTATACAGATTATAGGTGAATACAATTATTGTAGTATTGCCTATCAATTTTTCAAATGAACAATTAATGTTTAAACTATTTAAAAAATAAAAATTGTACCACTCCATTGCATATGGAACAATACCATTATTAACATTAATACATATTGATGAGATGATTATAATTAATAAGATTATTTAAAACTATATTCAACAAAAATGTACTTAGATTAGACCAATTTGTTTCTTACAAGTTTTCAATATATTATAACTAATGGCGCTCAGCAATGTTTGTTATCTTTATATTATATAATATTAAGTCTTAATGTATGTTATATAATAAAAACATGTTTACTTTTTGCGCATTTAGGTAGGTAGGTAATTGTAGGATTGAAAAATTAAAACACTTATGGGTCGCATAAAAAAACACTAAACAGTTAATGAATCTATAGTGAGCCAATTTTCCCTCAAACAAGATTAAGCCCCCCCCAAGATTGGTCCATTCAATTATTATGAATCATTAATTAAATCATTTTTTTTGTATAACTTGATATTAGTATACAAAAGAATAAAAAATGCATAGCTCTCCAACAGAAAGTATAGTATCTTTAAATTTAAATAACTAATGATTAAATAATCTACAATCATTTTTACTTTACTACTTATATGGCTATATATTGTCAAATTATGGCAATACCTCCGTTTGAAAAATTGTTTTGTATTTTAATAGTTCTAAATTTAAGCTGTATTATTGAAATCTAATAAAGAACAGTTATGATCTAAAATGGAAATTTTTTTTTCAAAAAAACTAAAATATAAACCAAAACTATTTCTAATTTCCATTTTAAATTTTTAAGCATGAATTTTAACTTTAAAATAATATCTGATTAATTTATCAATTAATTCTGCAGTGAATATTTTTTTTGCCGAGGCACAGATCTAAAACATATAAACCTTGATGCTTAATTATTAGTATTAAATTGCCATATACCTATAATAAATTATTATAAGCGAAAAAAAATATATCGAGCAAAAATTATGTTTTAAGTAATGAAATCTGTTTAAATTCGAGTAAAAATGAATCCTGTAAAATAAAATTTACAATAGCAAAATAAAATAAATGCAATTTTGTATAAATACATTAGGTGTGAAACAAATTTGTATTTTACTTTAGATGTTCTAAGACTTAAAAAAAAAAAATATATTAATTATATCACCTGAGACATGTTAATTATCTTTTAGACATCTATATTTACTTGAAATAGGAAAATATTAGATAATTTCCTTTTTTTAACATTATTTATCAATGTTAAAATATTTTGTAAGCAATTTTGCATTACTATATTCTGAATTGTATGTATTATTATAAGAGTAACCTCGGGTGGTGGGCTTCTTCACATTGGCTATGGTTAACACTTGCACAGTTCTTCTTTGTGCCAGAGTAATGTGTTCATGAATCATGTTGATACTTGACCCATGTAATTACTATAGATACTATAGATATAGGTTTAGTAAGTTGCCCAAAATGTTAAGGTGTCTGATACACTGAGTTTTCTAAAGACAACCACTATAAATAGATTAGTTGCTTATATAGATACTAATTGTACATATTTTCGTTAATATAAATTAACATTAATCATACAAAATGTAATATTGAATATTTTTTCATTTAATTCAATAGTAAATTATAATTATTACACATAAATTTCCATACACTAAGACACATATTATATATCTAATACTTAACAGCATAGTTTATGTTATATAACTAAGTAATCATGAATTAATTAATTATATAAAAATTATTTTAGTTATGGTATTAAGAATTGTTTAAATTAAAATGAGAGTACTCAATTAACTGAAAAATGTATTCAGCAGGTGACCTAAATTGTAGTACATTAAATATACTCTGTGTAGTATATCTACAGATAAATATTTAATCTCGAAGCATTGGCAATTTTTCATGCAAAACGCATGTAGATTTGGTATCAAAATTAACAATTGGTTCTTGGCACTGGTTATCACTTTGAAGAACATTGCAAGCTCTGAATAAAATTTGCTTCGGATCTTTGAGGATATGTTTCTTGCAATACTTACTTTTTGGTATCATTTTTCCTGTGCATTTTATACCCATTTCTACATATGTACAATGTGGAAGATGTGATTTTCCCTTATTGTTTAGTAATGAAGTTGCTCTTATTTTTCTATCCATTGCTGTTTTAAATACTACAGCCTCTTGTCCTATTGTCATTTTTTGATAATGTTGCAATAGCTTTAGCTTACGGAATTTTGCATATTCTTCATCATTTGTCCATTTTGATTTATTTAGTTGTCCATATGATTCAGAATCACATTTTTTATTTATTAAGTATTCACGACGTTTTACTCGATATTTAAATAATAAATATCTATGAAAAAAAATAAGAGATGAATTAGGTACCTATGTTTTGTTTAAAATAAAATATTTTTAGTATTACCTGTATTCTTGTGCATATAACAATTGTAGCCGTATAAATTTATTCCTCACTCTACGTACAGCTTCTTTTTCTGAAAGTTTTGGCATATTGCACAAAGGATCTGATTTGGTCAAATCTATGTCCTCTAGCAATGGAATTTGTTTGAATAAGTCCACAGTGACAGTTTTAGTTGGTTCTTCGTCTTCCAATGGTTTGGAATCATCTAAGTTTTGTTTATATCTTTCTTTGAGAAGCTTTTTTGAGTCTATTTCATTGAACGGGTTTAAACTTTTATATTTGGTAGCATAATGACCAAATTCTTTTTTTAAATCAATTTGTTTTTTTCCTTCCATCTTTCCAATATATAGTTCAATAACGTTTCAACTATACCTACAAGAGTTATTTAATGCTGTTACATATTTTATTACGTTATATGTATGAACTACGAATTATGACTAATGATTACTGATTAGCGAATAGTGATTACTTTCAAATACTTGGGTTTTATTATTTTTCTCCCTGGACAGTTGTAAATTGTTGTCGAAGCACAGAACAGACAAATGCACAATATAACCTCAACGATGTGTTTTGGTAAGTACCAAGTATCCTGGTATCCGCGGTACTATGTGGTATGCTGTTGGTTTGTCATCAATCACGCATGCGCACATACATATGATTTAACAGCTGTTGAATCAATCTTGTTTTTCCATTGTCTTTTCATGACGTTGGTTCGTTTTGGGCAGTGGAGTATTGTATTTTCCTACTTCCGTGGACTCGACTACGCGAGTTTCGTTTTCCTTTAGCGAGACGTTCATTCGAATCATGGCACATCTCGTTAGACGAATTTCGATTAAGTGTTTGATAAGGAATCATGAACGCCGTTGTTTCTAACAAATTGTTCTTTACAAATATTCCCAATACTATTCGCTTCCGGTTTTGTGGTGAGTGCCAATGGAATGAATATTGAAATTTCTAAATTGGGTTTGTAGCGTTGATCAGAATTTACCTACTTGGGATTAACATCTAATGAGCATCTATCATTTTATTAATTACCTACATTATTTTGATAAAATATTTTTTGCCGTTGATTATATTTTTTATTTTCACTATATTCATTGGGGTTATGATAATTTTCTTTGAAGTCGCTTAGTTAAAAATTGTATTTACCTGATAATAATTATTGCAGGAAATTGTGATTTGATTGTGGCATGATTAAATTGCTTGGAGGTGACGTCTATGGCCGAACAAGCTAGTTCCGCGTTGGGTAACGCGTCTTCTATTAGTACCAGGTTAGAATTTGAAATAACGTTTTATTACTACAAATATTTTTTTATTTGTTACTATATAATTGGGTAATACATTTAAATTATGATTACAGGAGGGGAAATATAGAAGGAAATACTAGATCTAGAGTTGGTTCTCGCAAAGATAGTAAAAAAAACACAAATAATCAAGTGGATGTGGCTACACTAAATTCAGATAATACTGAAACACCGTGAGTATTTTTAAACTTTTTTGTATGATACCTACTACTATTTATTAACATAGGTATATTATATATAATTTTCAACTGTTTCAGAATTGTGAATGAATCATCTGCATCAATTCAAAAAAGTCGTAAAAGTAAATCGAGTACTAGGAATACTCGCACCAGTAATTCTAATACGCTAATAGTAAGTTCATCAATGTTGTATCAAAGTAATATCAACTTAGGTAGTGATATTATAAAATTAAAATAACATAACTCTAAATATGTACTTTACTTGCTATGTAGAATTTTTGAATAAAATTCTTAAAATATAATCTCTAAACTATTAGCTTTTAAAATACATTATATATATATTGTATGTAACTTTTGATGATTACATTTTTTAGTAGTTCATATAATTGTATGTATTAAATGTTAAATTATAGGTAAATATTTTATTTCAATTAGATTCATATTTTTGTTAATTTCTATATATATTTTTTAATTTTATAGCAAAAAGAACTACCAGGTACAAGTAGAAAATCAACAATATCCAAATCGCCCAAAAGTAGTAAGCATATCAATTTTTAATATTTATATTTAAAGGATATTTAGTATATAAATAATTTTGAATTGTTTTTTATGCAATGATTTATCTTTGAATTCAAATTTAATACATCCATTTTAGTGACTTTCCAGTGTTTTTTATAACAGCACCATTTATTAATAATCATATTTAAAAGACTAATTATAATATATTTAAGAAAATTCAATTACTTATGTATAGAGTGCGGATTTATTAGCATCATATTTTAAGCTTTTAAGAACCTAAAAATCTGTACTTTATTCATGTGTAAACACTACTTGGTTTACTCAAGATATTTATATCTAATTTGAATCTTACATTTTCCATACATTGTATTGTATGAATATATAATGTGGTCACACTAAGAGGTGCCCTAATATTTTAACCGGATAACATTGATTGAAATGTGGATTTTGAAAGGTGAAAAAGTATATCTACTGAAATAAACATTTTCAGGAAATTGTATATGTCTATAACTCTTTTTCTGGTATGCAGGTGTGCAATACAATTTACTTTTTTCAAATTAAATTTTTCTCTACAAATTCAGATAGATTTTATTATTTCTTTTACAGAGTTCATGTAAGTTTTATTTTATGAATAATTATGATAGTTATCTTGTTTATTTTTTAGCACTTCTTTGTTTTTGTTATTTACTTAAATTTTACTTTCAAGAAACAATAAGTTAAAATAATGAAATTTACAAAATTTGAAAAAAACACAAACGAGTTCATTTTATTAGTGAACGTTCCGAACACTGGTCTTTGTTTACAAACAATCATTTAACTATATCCGGGATATCTCGATCATAAAATATCATTAAAAACAGCGATTATTCGTAAATTTCAATTTGCTCCTAAATCTGTCAATTTTGTAGTTAGAAAATAACTTTTTAAACAAAATTTGTTTATTTGTAATCTGTAGAAAAAATTGGGTGTTGTCATTTAAAAATAAGTAAGTTTTAGTATTGAGCATGTGTCTACTAAAAGAGTTAAATGTGGGACTTTCTTTCACCTCCCAAATATCCATTTCAATCCAATGTTAACCAGCTGAAATATTAAGTGTTATCTCTTAGCATAAACTCACTGTTTCTCATACATAGAACTTAATCTATTCATTTTTTTTATAGGAAAACAGAAAGTAGATAACTTGACATTCAGCCCCGCTGAAAATAGATATCCATTGCGTAGTAAATCAAAAGGATCATCACGCTCTGAAGAAATTAATTTAACTAACGAACTTTCTACCCAAGAAACAGAACCTTCTCCGAATAAACGTCCTAAATTAGAACTCCCTACGCTGGGTATATATTTTTTAATTCTTTGTACGTTATTAAAACTTAAATATTATAACTTTAAAATTTATAGGTACGTCTTCAAGTCAAAGTAAGAATAGGGAGGAAACTAATTTACGCGCGTCTTTACCGCTGCGTAGGAAACGAGGAAGACCAACAACGGGGTCTTGTGCTAGTAGCAGGTATTAAAAAAATTGACTTTTTATTTACATGGATTATTAATAATTTATACATTTTACATTTTATGATGTATTGTAATAATTTTATCTTTTTTTGCTTTAATTGTTTATATAGTCGCCGCGGTAATACCAAAGCGAGTGGAAGAGAGGCTGCAGAATTGGCTATGGAAGGAGTGGTTGAAGGGGATGGAATGGCTGAAGGCAATGACAACATGAATAATATACTACCTTCCACATCTAGTTCAATTAGCACTAATGCCCCTGATATGGCTACATCATCATCTACCACTTCCAATACTAATCCGTCTTCATCTGGCACACAAGCTACTGGAGGTGGTGTGAACTGTAATTTTTTCAAATCAGTTTATTATGAACCGTAATACATGAGCCATAACAACTTATATTATATTTATTTAAGGGCCTACAGCATGGAGTAGTGGAACTACTAGTCATGATAGTGAAGAGGAAGGTGAAGTTGGACGTTTACAAGCATTATTAGAATCTAGAGGATTACCACCCCATTTATTTGGCGCATTAGCCCCTCGTATGCACCATTTGTTCAATCGTTCTATGGGTGCTGCATCTACAAGTATGGATTTATTTAAAAAAAAATATAATTTCAGTGCTATTGTTAACTAAACATATTTTACTGTATTTAATGATATAAAAAAAAAATAATAATAAATTTAATTTTCTTTTGAAGCGTCTAAAGCTCAACAATTATTACAAGGAATGCAAGCTACAGGAGATGAAGGACAGCAACTTCAAGCTGTTATTGAAATGTGCCAAATGTTGGTTATGGGTAACGAAGATACTTTAACTGGATTTCCTGTGAAACCTGTAGTTACTGCATTAATAGTTTTACTTTCGATGGAACACAATTTTGACATGGTATGTTGTATAAATCAATAATTTCGTATATTAATTATATTTTTTAATTTTTAGTCAACTCTAATGTAAGATATGAAAAAAACTAGGTTTTTAGTTATTAACTAACATAATTTATCATAAGTTTTATTTAAACATCATAAACTATTGCTTAATTATATTAAATAATGTGAAATAAAAATACCAAGATACTAAGGTAATAGTGTTGAAGAATATTTTATGTATAAACATTTTTTTTAAATTTTTAAATGGTGCCATTTTTTTATATTCTTGATAAATTGTCCAAATTCTATATATATATATATATACTAGCTGATCCTGTGCACTTCGTTGTCCGTTAAATGTATCAACTCTATATAACTTAGTTCAATTCGTTATTTAATATTCGGTGTATGGTGTTCAAAAGTTATCTTAACTTTTCCGTTGCCCGGAATAAAAATTCTGGTTCGCAGCAGTACATTATCAGGTAGGCAATCTACCTGCAGTAGATCGCAGACCCTGCCGTGCTGTTTGTACGTAAGTGTATGATTTAACTCTAAAGTATCAAAGTTAAGCAAAGTTTGTTGTTTTTACTTAATTCCATAATACGATGGATTAATATAATCAATTTATACAAAATCCTATCATGACCTAACTGAACTAAAATCCGATGGATAAAAAAAAACAAATTTAACCCTTTGTAAATTAACCTCTCTTCTTCCCAGAGGTCTTATTCATCCACAAACATTAATTTATATATATATCGAACTGTATAAAATACAGAGACTATAACTATACAGACTTAACTCTAGAACTATTTATCAGATCTTCTAGTGTATTATATTATATATATATGTATAATAATACAAATCAACAAACATGCCTGATTAACCAATAGCAACCTAAAATTTTCTTTCAAATAAACCTCCGTGAAATACTCTTTCGTTTAAAAAAAAATATCAAGAAGATCTGATAAGTAGTTCCAGAGTTTAGCCTGTACAGAGATTTTCATTTCACGCTTTTATAGTTTGATATTATATTATAATTTATCCTTAAAAAGTAAAGCAAATAGTTTTTTTTTTTTATTATTATTATTATTATTAAAAACCCATGGCAACCATTTATAAACAAAAACTTCCATCGAAGTCTCAAAATTCTCGTTTGAGCATCTCCCGGGGTTGGTCCTCTCCCTTTTTAAATTAGCCTATCTTTTAAGTTCGGCCAACTTACACACATTATAAAAATTTCATCAAGATCGGTCTAGTAGTTTCAGAGTTTATTCCGGACAAAGACGTGACACGGGATCTTTATATATAAGATATATATACTTAAATTACATAATGATATTTTTAGATGAATCATGCTTGTCGTGCTTTGACTTATATGATGGAAGCACTTCCTCGTTCATCAGCTGCAGTTCTTGATGCTGTTCCAGCAATGCTGGATAAACTGCAAGCAATTCAATGTATGGATGTGGCTGAACAATCTCTTTCTGCTTTAGAAATGCTTTCAAGAAGACACGGTCGATCTATTTTACAATCTGTAAGTACATATTTACAATTACATGACTATCATTATAATTAATTTAGATAACCTTATAATTGTTAAAACTTTTTTGTTTTTAGAATGGTGTGGCTGCATGTTTAACTTTTATAGATTTCTTTAGTATTAATGCGCAAAGAGCAGCTCTAGCTATCACTGCAAATTGTTGTCAAAACATGAACGCTGATGAATTTCATTATGTTTCCAAATCATTACCATTACTTTCAAGTCGTATTACTCAACAGGTATACACTATTTTTTATAAATATTAAAACTAATAATATATTGTTTAACAATGTAATTGTCAAACAATCCTACTTAAAATAAATATTTTAAATATTTATCTGTCAATTTTAATACTACGGACAAAAAAAAAACTGTTTTGGGTAAACCTGTAGTAATTGTTCTGTTGATAAAAAAATGTTAAAATTATAGCATTACATCATTGATTATTCATACTTAGTTTACTATTTTCTTTTTAAAATCAATGTCAGCATGTATAGTATGGTGTATTTTTATGAAACATCTATTTTCAAAAACATTCAACACTACAATCTTGCAAACTGTTACATTCGGATGATCTACAGACTGTTATTGTATTTATTTACATTTTTTTAGTGTTATTTAAGTTGATTTATATCTTATGTAAATTAAAAATTTGGGTATGAGTTAACATAATATGGTCTGTTAAGTTAAAAATATGAAGTTTCGTTTGGGTTGGAATAAAAATGTTTAAGATTGGTTTGATGACATAAATTGGGCTTTGAGCCATCACTAATATTAATGTTGTATTTTTAATATTAGGACAAGAAAAGTGTAGAAAGTGTTTGTTTAGCATTTAGTCGTCTGGTTGAGAACTTCCAATCTGATCCTATTAAATTAAAAGAAATTGCAAGTGATGAACTTTTGACTAATCTTCAACAATTGGTAATATTTTTTATTTGCTTAATTTGCTAATTATTAAATGTCGATCAACTTATTACTCTATTTAGGTTGTTGCATCTCCTCCTGTTATGAGTACAAATACATTTATTATGGTGTTGAGAATGATGTCAACATTATGTACTAACTGTCCAGAATTGTCACAAACTTTACTGAAAAACAATATTGCTGAAACTCTTGGCTACCTTCTTACTGGATCTCCTTCTCCAGAACTTACTCAGGTAAAAAATAAGTATTTATTAGTAATTTGATATAACTATTTATTATACAATTTTACTTTTTATTAATTATTAAAAAATGTCTATACTTAATAAAATATTATTTTAGATTGAATTGCTTCCAAGAAGTTCCCAAGAATTATATGAAGTTACATGTCTTATTGGTGAACTCATGCCAAGATTGCCTGCTGATGGATTATTTTCAGTTGATAGTCTTCTTGATCGTCATGGTATTTATGGTGCAATTCAAGGATCAGGATCTTCTCAACAAATGGTACAGTGGCAATGGAGGGATGATAGATCTATGTGGCATTCTTATACATCATTAGATTCAAGAATAATCGAGGTATAGGTCACAATTTATATTTTCACTAATTAATAACAACATAAATAGTGGATTATGGCATATGGGTCAGTAATATACAGACATTTTTTTTTGATGTGGGTTTTCAAAACTTGAAAAAATTCAATATTTCATAAATGTTATGTTGATTTCTAAAATCTAGAAAATTTCTGAGGTAAAGGTGTTAGCTATATAAACTGGTATAATATATATATATATATATATCAATTGTTAAGACGCTCTTGGGAATCACAAGATTATACGTGGGATTGGAACTAATTTGAACCATAGGTGATAATAAGAGCTTTTTTTTTTTATATACATTTTCATTGACTGACTAGTATGGAACAAATTTTTGATTTTAAATATAATTTTTTTTTAATAAATTACATAGATTTATCAAAACAACTGATAGTCACAATAGTAGAATTGCCCATACCGTGTTTTTTAATCGTAAGAACAGCACCTAAACAATTGTTTTTATCTATTTTAGGTTGCGCATCAAGCCGGCGAAGATGAGGTTCTTTTAAGTCATGCTCCCTATACAATCGATCTCCATTCTATGAGACAAATCAATGAAGATACTGGTACCACACGAGCAATTCAACGTAAAGTCTTAACAGTTCCATCATCTTTCAATAACAACCATCAAACAAGATCTACCACTGACATAGAAACAGTAGTTGCATCATTTGGGTAATGTATTTTTTACTATAAAATAATGAATGAATTATAATAATATAAGTTAATAAAAATTAATTCCTCCAGTCCATAATTTCTTTTGCTCAACAATTTTATATTTCTTATCTTGTTTATAAAATGTATTTAAAGTTAAATTACCTTCATACACAGTGCATGCACTAAGAACTGAACCTTCAAATGTAAAAGTATTCTATGTATTTGTTCTAATAAAACCCATATTTTTATTATTAATGTTGTTTAATGTTTTTAGTGAAAATGAACTGGCTGGAGCATTTGTACGTTTATTATTTAGCATATTATATGAAGTTTATAATAGTTCAGCTGGTCCATTGGTTAGATATAAATGTCTACGTGCATTGTTGCGCATGGTTTACTATTCTCCAGCAGAATTGCTTTTGGTAATTAAAATAAAATAAGTACCTAATAATTATGAATTTATATGTCTAAAATTATCAAAATATGTTATACTTCAGTACAGTTTATTATTATAAAGGTTGTGACAAGTAATGTTTTTACAAACTTAGGGTAATATACATATTATAATAAATAATTCCATTATAATTGTATGTGATATAACTAATACATTTGTGTACACATATAAATCTATTCATATTTTATGTATTGTAATAAACAGTATGAATTTACAGAATAATATTTTTAAAGTTTTGTTGACTGATAATATAAATGGTTTAGAATGGCTAGATTATTTATTGTTGACTACACTAAAAATAATATTTATTATGTTCTAAAAAGTGTTATATTACATATTTGTGTAGGATATATACTGTTGAATGTTTTATATCTTAAATTGGTATAAATATGTTTTGTAGAAGGTTGTTACTCAAAAACAAATGGTTGCTAGTCATATTGCTGGTATGATGGCGTCACAAGATTTACGTATTGTGGTTGGTGCAATGCAGATGGCTGAAATTTTAATGCAAAAACTACCTCAAGTTTTTGAAACTCATTTTATACGTGAGGGTGTTATGCATCAAGTTAAACTATTAGCTGAAGCTGATATTCAAACACCTGTGAAGTGTTCTCCTTCTACATCAAGTGCAGGAGTTGAAGGACTGCCAGGACCATCTAGAAGTACTCATAATGGTTATTTTGAATTTTATTATCTAAATATTCATTACATTTTCTTATTAGAAAACCTCTAATATTTTAATCAATATACATTCTGTAGACAATACTTTAAATCAATGTCCAATACCAGCTGAAAATGGAAACAATGAAGTTCAATCAACAACTAGTGGTACTGAAGTTGAAGCAGAGCCTGTACCAGAAGCAACTATCTTAGCTCAAGTAGCTCGTTGTTCTACAAAGTATGTAGATTATATACTTAATGATGAACTAGGACTAATTTTTAGGTTTTTCAATCCTTTTTATGACAAGCTTGTTTCATTCTTACCAAAATGATATATAAACTTAATTTTACCCTCTAAACCTAAAACAAATGCAATGCTAACCTTTCTTTTTTTTATTCTAATTTGTCTGTTAATTAATATTTTTATAGTCGTATGTCAGAAGTATTTAAACGAAATAAAAAACATAACAAACGGCAGTCTGCCAGTGCTGCCCGTAAAAAAGGAAATCAAGACAATGAAGTGAATGATGTACAAACTATAGCTAGTAGTAGCGCTAGTAGCAGTAATACTCTTTCGCCTAATTCTGCTCAAGCTATTACACTACATGAATTTTTTATATCAAAAGGTAAAATATTTATACATAATTAAATATATATTTTAATCATTAAAACAAATAGTGTTATGTTTGAATCTCTTCTAAAGTTTCTACTGTTGCGTTACTGTATAGTATCATATTTATAGTTACTACTGACCATCGACCAGTATCTAATTTACATTCAATATACATTTTTGTTAGGTTTTTAAAAATGTGTTATTCCACGATTTGTAAATTCACCGTTAATATTGTAAAACAATTTATACCATACATATATGGTATTATTTGTATTATTATCAGATTTACTATTATCAGTTCTTTAATCTATTGTATTGTATTATTATGTTGTTACTATTGTTATTAGTCTTATTGTCAATTTGTTTTGGTCACAATAACATACAGTCCAGTTAGTAGTCAGTGAACCGTGATCGTGATGTTTTGTATCGAGTAGTAAGTTGTGGCGAGTTATATTCGTACAGAATTTCTTAATACTTAATATTATGTTTGTTAATGTTTATTAATCCCCCTCAACCCACTTAAAGTTATATGGCATTGTATTTATTAACTTCTTCATGTAATGTTGAAATATTCCAATTCTATTTATCTATAGTTACAGTATTTATGCTGTTTACCCATATTAATCTATCTAAAATCGTGACAAGTTTCAAAAATAATATACCCAACCCAGATTACTAAAAAGAGTAAAACCACAAACTATTGATGCAACACTGTAATAGTCAAAATATAGTATCTTGATTCATAATTTTAGGCTATTGTATTGTGGTAGTATTTAACATATCCCCAAGACCAACAAAATAGAAATGCAACCTATTTTAGTATCACATTATTATACAATTTTGTACAAAAAGAAGTCTTGACAATCATTGGTTTCAAATTATTACATCTGATTAATAACTAGGCGAAGCCATTAAATAAATATTAAATTAAAAAAAATTAGCCAAATACTTCTTTCAAAACTACAAAGATGGTATCAATATTTTTAATTTAAGGTAACACTTCTGCTTCACGTGCTGTCGGTGTTAATTCATCATCATCAAGAACACGTTTTTCCAATTCAAATTTTAAATCAACTTCAGGGTTTTTAGCATCGTTAAATCCAGCAAGACTTTTAAGAAGTACAGAAAGGGCATTTTCTAAGGTAATTACTAATGATTATATATTCATATATGGATATGTATATGTTAATATTCATAATTTTTAAGGAATTAACCAAAAATCCCAATATGCACATCAATGGAGCAGCAACTTTAGCAAATCCAGCATCAAATATAAGTGCTGTGAATAAAGAAAAAGCTAAACTGTGGGTGAAAGAAAGATCACAACATTTTATGATTTCATATGGTAAAAGTACAAAAGATGAAGAAATGACTACAGAAAATGAACAATCAGAAAGTATTTTAACACGTCTTACAAAAGCTATTAGTAAATTACAAAATGAGGTAAAATAAGTGTATTGATTTATGATGTAAAATTATAATTAAATTTTTTTTTGTATATTTATTAGGGGAATGAAGATATTAATGCTCTTTTGGAATTAAGAGAAATAGTGTTGACATCAGATATATCACCATTTGAAGTCAATCATAGTGGATTAATTAAGTCACTTACTGTATATTTAACTGAAGTCACATTAGGTTTCGATCATAGAAGTGATAGATTACGAAAGTTTTTACATGTTTTTGCTGGATATCCTGTAAGTGTGACAAATGTTAAATAATAAAATTCAAAGTTTATAATTCTGTACCTTATTGCCTAACTTATATATCATAACTTATGGAGTGCAGACACTTTTATGGACCACCTTGTGTATATATAAATAAATTAAATAGGACATAATGTTTACTGTACAGCTGGAATATGAAAATGTGTGATAAATAATATATACACATACATTAAATTATTTCAATTTAGTCCAGAATTTATGATCAAAAATAATTTAATTTGTAAATCATCTATTTACTATTCATTTTTTACGTTTTAGATTGATAGTTTTGAACCATTTACAAAGAGTCACAACAATATAGAAACTCGACCGTTTTCTGCATTAATAGGAAAGTTGGGTAGTTGTGTATCTCAGTTGGAACAATTTCCTGTTAAAGTACATGACTTATCAACTGGTGCTGGAAATAGTGCTTTGAAGTTTTTTAATACACATCAACTTAAAGTAAATGACTTAGTAATTATTCTTCTATATAAAATAACTAATATTAATCAAATTATTTTCTAGTGTCTGTTACAAAGGCATCCAGATTGCAATAATTTGAAACAATGGAAAAGTGGAACTGTTAAAATTGATCCATTAGCTTTAGTACAAGCAATTGAAAGATATTTAGTGGTTAGGGGCTTTTCTCATATTAGAGAAAATAATCAATCTAAATCTGATGATGACAATTCTGATGATGATATTGATGACACATTGGTAAATATTGTTTAGTAATACATTGGTACATTTATGTTATGCATGTACTATTGTACTTTTAATGATAAGTTTGGTACACAGTCTGTGGTGTTAAATATAGCTTAGGGCATGGTTAAGAAATATTATTAAAACATAGTTTTAAATTCGATCGCAATATTAAAAAATGTTATAAAATCTGTAAAATTTTTAGAATATATGTAAGCAAAAATATTAAAATAATACAACTTCAAGAATTTTACGATAAAAATTTGTTGATAGTTAATATTAAATAAAACAATTCTCTGGTTTTGTATTGCATGTATAACATTTTTTATATCAACAAATCATTGTAAGACTTTCTAATTATACAATTGTCCTGTCAGTCTGACAACTATTAATGGTTATATCATTCATTTATTTATTCTATGGTTTAACTGGTAAAAAAATATTTTCAATTGGAACAAAACCACTTAAATACCAAATAATGCTGTTATTCGTTTATAATATTAATTTTTTGAGTTAGTGTGTTAATACTTATTTCTACCTAAAAATTGTTTTATGAAGTACATTAACCCATTAACGCCGTGCGTTGCCATATGGCAACATAGATTTTTTACAAATAAAATATACATTTTCAACAAAATTTTGGTTAAAATTGTACTCCGGCGCTAATGGGTTAATTTATATTAAATACATATTTCATCCATTTTTATGTGTTGTAAATGCTGGAGTTTTTAAATTCTAATGTTGTATTTACAGGCAGCGGTTGTGATTGGACAAGGATCGGCAAGACATAAATTACAGTTTCTCATTGGAAATCATGTACTTCCTTATAATATGACTGTTTATCAAGCTGTTCGTCAATTTTCTACAACCAGTGAGATGGAGACAGATAATGAATCTGAACTTCCGTTGGGGTCAGCTGGAATATGGGTGCAAACACATACCATTTATTACAGGTATAAAAAAAATAGTGCTTTGGCCAATGATACAACTTGAAATAATACTGTTAACAGTGATAGAAATGAATGCGTTCATATTGTGTGAACTTGACATGAATGAGTTCAATTTTCAAGAAATTAACGTGAACTAAGTTTTTATTTATTATGATCTTGAACGTTCTTGGTGTGTTCATTGACAAATTAATTTTTGTAAACTATAGTTATATTTATAACGTTTAATAAGTTTAATTTATGTAATAATAATACATTGGGGGAACATGGGAAACTTTAAATTTCTTGCTAAGACTTATTTACCAGAGAAAAAATTTTGCATCTAAATAAAATTTGTTCATCAACGGTCATCGTTTAAGTAATCAATAATTTTTTCATTCTATAGTATCTATAGCCGTTGATCGAATTAATTTACAACATATTAGTCTTTATCTAAAGTGTTGATGTGATAACATCTCAACGGAATAAAGACAAATTTGTGCATGCATATTTAATATTTATAATTAACAGGGATAATTGTAGGGACCATACACATTAGTATTACTAAAAAATCAAATTCAAATTGGGTAAACTTAAAATGCTTCATGCAACCCTGTCAACTCAAATATTAATATTATTTCTCATGCATTATGGTGATGAGGTTTTTAAGAATGGTAGTCCAAATCCATTAAAAAGTAATCTAATGTTAAAGAACACGTGGTTTTTAATTTTATATTGTATATTGGAGCAGAAAACTTAAAGTTGAAGTGGGGTTTCTGCTAGATTATTTGATTTAATTGGTACCTTGGTGTGGCATTTTTTAGATGGGTCTCAGTGTTCTTCACCGAATTGGTTTCATAAATAAAAACATTCTTCTTCTCATTTATTTAATATATAGACTTAGGACCAGTTGTACCATCTCTGATTTAAAGTTAACCGAAGTTTAATTGGCCGAATTTTCCGGGTTATAAAATCTGTTATCAGCTGATAAAGCGTAATTGAAGTGTAACCGTAAACGGTACAACTGGCCCTTAAAACTGCCTGTGATCTAGAAATTAAATCACTTGTGTATGGTTAAAAATATATTATTTTTATTATTTAAGTTTGTATATACAAAATTATGTTAGGTTGTCATTATTAAGTTCTGCCACAATATTATATTGAAAATATTATAACTTAGTTTTAAAGGTACTTATAAAAACTAATGAAAAAAAATATATTTTTTTAAAGACCTTTGCCAGAAGATACTGAAGTACATTCACCTAAACCTACTACTAGCAGTTCAGGTAAAAAAGGAAGATCAGGAACTCACAAAAGTGCCTCTAAAAAAGTGAAGGATGAACTATGGTTAGGTAAATAATCTATTTTTCTTTCATTATTTTAGGCCAAACTTGTACACCATATGCATAAAAATTTTGAATTATTAATATATTTTTGTAATAACTAAAATCTAATAGACGAATTATACTAACCATGATTGTTTTGGTTATTGTAGAAGGAGTAGTGTCTCCCGTTAAATCATCACTTGAACCATATCTTCAATTATCATTGCCTGAGTATGTTCAAATTCAAGATCCTTCATTGCCGGTACTCAGTCTTTTAAGAGTTTTAAATGCCATTAATAGGTATTGGACTTCATTGTATCCAACACAACTTCATAATAATTCTATCATACCATTTAGTGTAAGTAACTACTTTAATTTAATATAAAATAAAATGTATATTATGTTCAATACTATCCATTTGTTTTAGGAATTTATCAATGTTAAAATATCTGCAAAAGCAAACAGGCAACTTCAAGACCCATTAGTAATAATGACTGGCAACTTACCGGCTTGGCTTCAACAAGTTGCATCGGCATGGTAAGTTAAAAAAAAATCTTAAAAATTTAAATTTTCCATGTATTTTATATTTTTCTAGTGCATTCTTATTACCGTTTGAAACACGACAATTATTATTTTATGCGACTGTATTTGACCGGGATCGTGCATTGCAACGTTTACTTGACTCTAGTTCTGAGCTTCAAGGTGCTGGAAATAATACTAATGGTGACATGCATGATCGTGTTGCACCACGTCTTGATAGACGTAAACGTTCAGTAACTAGATCTAATATACTTTCTCAAGCTGAAGCTGTGATATCTGAAAATGCTACTTCGCGAGCCTTACTAGAAATACAATATGAAGATGAAGTAATTATAAATTAAACTGACTAAATGTATTTAATATTTATTATTAAATTTATTTTTTTCAGGTGGGAACAGGTTTAGGACCAACTTTAGAATTTTATGCATTAGTCTCAAAAGAGTTACAAAAAGCTGATTTAGAATTATGGAACAATCCTTCAAAATCTGAATCTGACTCTTATGTCTATTCATCAGAAGGACTTTATCCTAATCCATTATCTCGAACTAGTAAACTTCCACATCAAGTTAAAATGAAATCAAAATTTAAATTTTTAGGAAAGTTTATGGCCAAGGCGATTATGGATTCGAGACTAGTGAGATATAAAACTATAAATTGAGCTATATCATCAATTAATTAATATTATTTTTTTTTAAGCTGGATTTACCATTAAGTATTACCATGTACCGTTGGCTATTAGGCCATGAAAATTATCTTACCCTTGGTGATCTTTCATACATAGTTCCTGAAATATACAAAACTTTATCACAACTTCATCAGTTAGTACTTGAAAAAAGACTAATCCTTATTGATAATTCCCTAAATGATGAACAAAAAACTGAAAAGGTATTTTACGCTACAGATCAATGACCTAATTTAAAAAAATGATGATTCTTAGGGAATGTCTTTGAACTTTTTTTTTAAATTTCAGATTAAAAAAATAACTTTAGATGGCTGTCCAGTAGAAGATTTAGGACTTAATTTTACATTACCTGGACATGCCTCAATTGAATTACGCAAGAATGGTCTAAATATAGATGTCACAATTGACAATTTGGAAAAATATATTCAGGTAATTAAAAAAAAAATAAATATGTTTTCTACTTTTGGTGACGATTTTGGATTTGATTTTTAGTTGGTGTGTCATTGGTTTTTACGGGAAGGTGTTTCCAAGCAGATGGAAAGCCTCAGAGAAGGGTTTGAAAGTGTATTCTCTCTTAAACGCCTTGGACAATTATTCTATCCTGAAGAGTTAGAAGCAATATTTTGTGGGCATACAAACACAACTAAAAATTGGGATGTGCGGATGTTATCAGAGTCATGTCGCTTGGACCATGGATATACAGGAAATTCTAGAGCTATTGGATTTCTTTTCAAAATATTGTCAGAGTATGATTATCAACAACAAAGAGACTTTTTGAGATTTGTTACTGGAGCGCCACGTCTTCCTGTTGGAGGTAAACATACATATATACACATTAAGTTATAAGAGATATTTCAGGTAAAAGTAATTTTACTAGTTATACACATTCAAAATTTAGGTCATGTTAATTATTTACTTAAATTTGGCCTGACCGCACTTCGATATTCTTTTATTTGCCAACTGAAAAATTATTTCAGTTATTATATTTTCCTGTATAAATAATATAATTACTTACAACTATATGGCTGATAACTAATCATTTTGAAACTTAGGGATTCTCTTTCATTTTAACATAGATGTTTCTATCCACATTAATATTTTTATCAAAAAAGCTTTTAAGATGCTGGGATTTATTAATAGAAGCATGATTATTTTTAGTAATTCCAACACTGAAAATGTTAAACTTTTCTTTGGTTAAGGTCTCATCTTGAGTTTTGGGTTAAACGTCTGGACACTGCACTATTTTTCACATGTAAATCTTATTGAAAAGTTCAGTATAAATATAGAGGTGGGTCGATAACACTTTTCCGATATCCGATATTCTAATTAATACTATATTTTATTTCATCAATCAATATGAAATAAATGTTGTGGCAAATCAAAACATTAGATTTCCCCAACGATAACTATTAATTAATAATTTTAAATATCCTTGAAGTTGAATAAAAACAAAACAATATAATATTAATACATAATTACAAAACATTTATTAATCAAACTTGAAATCACTATACTAAATAATAAATAATTATTAATTATTAAGTATTAATAACAAAAAAATTAAATCCTGTATCATCTTAAAACTTTTTATTTCTAAAAAATTATTATTAATTAGGTACTAATTAGTGTAAACATATTTTAACTTTCAAGTATTGAAACCGCCATTAACAAAATTAATTATGACTGCATTATATTGGTTTAAAAAAAAAAAAGATAACCGATATACCAATAATACCATTATCAGTATCGGCCCAGCTCAAATATATGTTTAAAACTATTAATTAATCATACCCTTTTCAAGAAAATCATATAACACACAGATTTACCCAATTGGGGATTACGTCTTGCGACTTAGGAGAAATGTTGTGGATATTATGTTCATAATACATGACATTAATACTGGTCTTATTTATTCTCTGGAATTACTATTTCTGATTGGTTTTTATATACTCACTTACAGATTAAGAAAATCCAACTTATTTCATGTTCCTATAAATAAAAACAAATATACTTCCACCACATTTTTCCCCCAGAGCTCTGTCATTGGCAAATCGTATAATGGACCAGGTTAATTTTTCTTCTATGTCGTGTGATGTATTCTGACAAAATGTTTATGTGACTTTAAATTTACTTGTTTAAATTATTTAGTCACTTCTTGGTCATTAGTCATTACTATTATTATTTTTGTTATATTTATTAACTGTGTACTATTATTATGCAATATGTTGTTCCGCTATTATTATGTCATACTTTTTTTTAAATTTTGTTACCTATTTAATTTATATAATTATTAAATTTAGTAGAAAATGTACACACAGCTATTTTGTATTTTGCTAAAGAGTTTTAAAACCTGTAAATAAATAAATAATAAATAAAAATATTTATTCTGATAACTTAAAACAATATTATGTTTTAGGATTCAAATCACTTTCTCCTGCACTGACAATTGTGCGGCGAATATTTGATGATAGTGATAATCCAGACGATTATTTACCATCTGTAATGACATGTGTAAACTACCTGAAACTACCAGATTACTCCAGCATAGACTTAATGAGAAAAAAACTACAACTTGCTGCCTCTGAAGGACAACATTCCTTCCACCTGTCGTAATTACTGCAGAGTAAATTTCTTAATGTAGTATCAATACTTAAAAAAAATATATATAATACTATTTGATATATTCCAACTTAAATAATTACATGTATTGTTAATGGCAGAATAATAATCTGGTTAAAACTTACATTATAATAAAAAAGGCAATATTTATATGTATTTCTCTCCATAATATACATATATATTATATATTATTTAGTAATTTTCTTTTTATAATTTTTGTGTAAATAATATGCATATAAATAATGCAAAACAAGTTTGTTTTTAGGGTTATTTTTTATTTTTAAACTATTGAAATTGCTTTTATTTTAAATATTAATTTAATATTTTTAAGATCTCTAAAATGTTTCTTTGTTCTTGGGTGTGTGATATATTATATAATATATATATATACATATATATATATATACTTTTTTTAGCACGTGTAACATTTGAAATACATTCCATTTTAGTATCTTTATAATTTAGAATATTTGTACAAAAACATCCTAAGAAGTTTTGTCTTTTTTTTATCAATATTATTATTATTTCATTTGACAATGAAAAATAGAACAAAATATTGTTTACAAACACATTTATTATCCAATTCCAAATAAATATTAAAATATTTTACATTAATCACAATATTTTCTTATTAGGTGATAATTAATAGTTGAATTATCATTGACATAATAAAATATTAGTCTAATAAAATTATGGAAACTTCCACGAATAAATATTAACATGTTTATGTTGACTAAAATCCATTTTGTGTTAATAAATATGTAGTGAGTAACTGCAAACAAAATATAACCAATATTTCTGGAAAAAAATAAATATATATTTTGATTTGACATAATATACCAAATCTCGTGATAATAATGAATTAGTAATTACCATGTGCTAAGATTATTATTTCTCTTGATTTATTGGGTGAAAATTCATTGAAGCACTATTTATACAAAATCTTCGTCCTGTTGGTGGTGGGCCGTCTTTAAAAACATGTCCTAGATGTGCATCACATTTTCCACACTGCACTTCAGTTCTTATCATACCTGGGTTGGTAATCAATAACAGCAAATTTGCTCCAACTGTATCCATCACCGTCAAAAAGCGACAGCATTGTTTTGTATATTCGAGGAATGAAGGAAACGCCACCAACACCACATAAATTGTTTTATATGTATATAAATTTAATGGAAAATTCTATTTTTGGGTATTCGTTATAAAACTTGTAATTTTTTAGTTTTTATAGAATTCTGTGGCAATGTTATAATGAATGTTCATTAGTTATTACCTATTACAATTAATCGGTATAAGAGGTTTAAGATTAACAGCGAATACATAGGTGTAAATATTAAAATATATATTACAACATTATTTGATTAGTTTCACTTTATTAAGTGATATTAATTAAATGACAATTGTTAGTTGATACTTTCTTAACAAAAGGAATTACTCCAGATAATTTTTTAACATAGTAATTTAAGAAAGCATAGTTTTTAAAATATATTATCTACTAGAGTTTATTATCCATGCAATAATTTAACATTGCAGCATAAATATATACACTGTCATTTAAAAAATAGTTGATGGTGTTTAAAAAAAATATAATACTGTTAATTAGCCATTCTATTTGACTACTTTTTGAGCTAAAGAATTAAATTATGAAAAATTATAAAATTAAAAATGAGATTGGACAAGCATAGATAAATTAAAATGAAATATTTTATAAGTAAATAGTTAATTTCATTTGCTCCATTAATGAGATATTCAACTAAGAGATGCATCTAAATATCAAACAACTTCAAATAATTATTTTTTAAAAAGGCTCTCAATACGTCAAAATCTCATAACCAACATTCACACTGAAATACAGATTATTGCACTAGTTACTACCTGTAAAGTTTCACATTAATACCCAACATTTTAAAATACAGAAGGAACACTTATTATAGTAGATTAATAGTTTATGAAATTGTTATTGTGTTGTTTACAAAGTTGAAAATATTTTTATATTGAGCAATATCAAGATTCAAGAAGCTTTAGAAATTAATCTTAATCAAATCAATGAGCATATTATAGCAGAGTAATATTATATTACAAATATTCAACTGACAAGCAATCATAAGTGTTGTTAACTATGTAGCGTTTCCAATCCCCCGACAAATACAAATAAAGAAAAAGAGAACAGTCTACCAAAACCATGGCTACTACCAAAACTCTTGAACATACCATTTGAAGTGTCAGTAGTTAGTTTCACTTTTTTCTGATCGATAACATCATTGAAAGCCGGCCAACCGCAGCCAGAATCAAATTTTGTTTCCGAAGTGAATAATGTTTCGTTGCATACTACGCAAGTATACAAACCAGCTTCTGTAGTTTTGTTAAACTTGCCGGTGAACGCTCTATAAAAACAATAATCAATTTTTATTAGTTTCTATACGTGTTAGTATAAATGTTTACCTTTCCGTTCCTTTTTCTTGGGTGACATGGTATTGAATGGGTGATAAACGTTTTTTCAAGTCTGCCTTGAAGTCTGCTGATTCTCCTTGACTCATGGTCCTTATTTTAATATAATCGATCTTATTTCTCAACGGTAAAATTTCACGGGTTAAACGCAATACTCTACTCCTACAATACATTCATGCACACAGTATCGACTATCTGGGTCAAAGAATTTTTTCATGAACTATTCAACGGTTTATAAATAAAATGCGTATTAATACAATATTACGTAAATGTATAATATTATATGTATGTGTGTATACAGTAATAGTCGTATCTGGTCAGAGCTCAAACACCAATGGTAACTAATAATCAACACATCAAACGCAAACAGATGGACTATAGTGGTCTACAGTCTACAGAGTACAGAGTAGTAACTTGTAAGTACTGACCACAGACAATTAGTGAGCCTTGAGCAGCTGCTTCAGTCAAGTTGTTCAGCCTTATCAGCTCATTCAGTCATATCTGTGATATCTACTGCATCATGAATTAAACCACGGTTATAACCACAAATATAATATAATATTATTATCCTTGAACATTTTTTTAAATTCATAACTAAAAAATAATTTGTAAATTTTCGTGATTACGATACATTCTGTCAAAATTTGAACTTTAAATGCGTATGAACAAAATATAAAAACCGTGCATAATATTATGTATCTTTAATGTTTTGAAACTGCTATTATAACAACTTATTGTGATCTTTGTGATCTTCGTATTCAATTTGACTGAGCAAATATTAATTATCAATAAAAAAATTTTTAAAAAAAAATCGAAAATTTCCTAAAAAAAAAAAAAGATAAAAAATAAATATTTTGAATATTTTGTATTATGAAAAATGGTCATGTAAAATATAATCATTTTGTGCTAATTTCAAGTACCTATACGGTAATTGGTTGAATTTTTACGAAAAAAACATTGGTAATTGATAATCCTGTCGAAAATCGATTATTTGGGAAAATTCCGTTTTTTCTTGAACATTTTTTTGATTTTTCCAGACACTTAGAAACTGATTGGAATTTTTTATTTTTATCCCCCAAAGTATCAACTGATTTACTTTCCTACCGCGGCTACCAGAAAAAATTCTTAAGTTGAAAATCGAATTATTACAATTTTGACTTGGTACTTATCGTGTGACGTGTATACGGACACAAAAAAAGGTGGGTACGTAACAACGACTAACCCTCTGTTGGCCACTTGGACTCATGTACTGTAGGTACTGTATGTGGGTCACTGTAATGGACGTGTTAAACTTTAATTCATTGATATAAAATCATAGTATACGAAAATTTAAGTCTGAGCGAAGATGGTCAGTCAGCATATATTATATTAATACCCATTTTTAAATTACAACAATTTATCTAAAATCTTTATTCTCCGTTTAAATATCTATAATTTCGTCCAAATTTGAACTTATAATATTATCGATATAAAAAAACTGTGTTTATAATATTATGATGTTTAGATTTTTTGGATACGGTATGAACTATTTTTGAAAACTTGTTTATAATTTAAAATTATAGGTAATCATAATACTTATTTGTTTTTAACAACAAAAATATTGCAAATTTTTGAGATTTTGATGCAAAATTTTGAACTGTTATTATATAGGATGGTTCACTAAGCATGATCACCCTTGCAATTTTTTTTTTAATAATGAATTTATTCAAATTCTAATTTTTGGAATTTTTAAATATACCTATACTATCGATTTTTTTTAATTTAGAATAATATATCCACGATATTTTGACAAAGCATTAATTGTAAGTTTAGATCTAGCGAACTATATCCCTGCCCCTCATTCGAATTTAATTTTAATATTTTATATGAGCAATATATTTCTTAAAGTAACATTCGATTTATCTAGTTTTGTTATTTTATCTATTAAACACTGAGTGATTTTAGTTTGGTCTATCCATTTATCGTACGTAGTGTACAGTGTTTACAGAGTTTAAAAATTTAACTTATTGCGCCTTGTATTTTTATATAATGCCTAAGGTAAATAATGCTTTTCGGTATGTAAATGGTTACACAAAAATATTTAAAACACACGGAAATATTTTATTTTGCAATTTTTTTTTATATCCTATTTATAGAAAAAAAAAAAACTAAAAAAAAATGGAAACTGAAAATGTCCGCAAATAGCTCAAAATAAGGCAAAATATTGGAAAATGTTACGGTGTATACCAAACGCTAATATAAACATTCAGTCAAAGTTTCATGTATCTACGGTCATTTGTTTTAGAGTTGCACCAAAACTAAAATCGATTTTCTCGAAAACAGATGTTGCGTAAAAATTCCCGTTTTTCCTTATTTTTCTTTTGTTTTTCACGTCGGTTTTGAAAACTACTGGGAAATGTTTACTTTTGACCCCCCCCCCCCAAAGTACCAACTAGATTCACTTTCCTATAGGAAAATTTAATGTTGAAGAAAATCCAAGCATTTTTACCGTCCTAAAATGTGATGACGGACACAAAAATAAAAATCCTTCGCTCAGGATCTAAAATTATTCTAGGTGAATTGTAGAAGAATATACATTTGCAAATAAATCCGGGACCTAGTTATTACTTAGGTATTACTTTACTTTATTTACTTATTACGATGGTCAATGATTTATTGTGACAAGTACTGGCAACTCTCAAGTCTCAATAATGCAGTAAAAGGTTTTCAAAAATAGAAAAAGAAATATAAGGTGGTTGACAAACGCTTGCTGTGATAGCCAATAGGTAATGAGGTGTTAAATATTGAAGGCCGAGCTTATATATATATAAATTAATTAAGATAAATGAGACGTGTCTAAAATCTAAATGATGGTTGCAATAACTATGTCACTCCAAATTGTGAAGATGTAAGAACTGAAAGTCTGGGATGAATTAAAAATACTGTACCAATTATGTATACCTACGAACCATCGAGATGGTAGAAGGGGGTAGTACTATAGTAGGCCATGGCCTGTGATAAAAACGTTCAAACTTCATAATATCATGATAAATAATGTGGGTTTTTTTATCATTTATTATTTTGAAAAATGTGTTGTTGGTTTCTACTTTCTGCTGGAGTCAAATAGAAAATATATATCATAAAAGTATATACTTTATTCCAAGAAAAAATGTATTTCTACGGTGAATTATTTTCTTCAATTTCACTTATTATTTTCAATTGTTCTGTATATACCTACTTCATATCTTACAAATGCTTTCATCATTTTTTTATTTACTTGGTCTTTTAGCTTTGAACAGATGTAATTTATTTTCTCTGCTAAGAGAGACGCAATATGTTCTTGTAATTTAGATATTCCATATTTCCATGGTACTCTTCCAAAATAATACCGAAATAAGGTTTTTAAATAAACTTATTTCATCTAAATAAATTTTTCAAAATTTTTTGATTAAACACATATTATATTATTCTATATTCATTTGGAATATCTCCTTCAAAAAATAAATTTGTACACGTGGTAGAGTAAGGAAATATGGAGTTACATCTAGTTTAGTAACAACGCTGCTATAAATTGTATGATTACTATTAGGGTCAACCGATTTGGCGTTATGCAAGCTCTCACTAGTGGCTGGGTCAGTATCTACTTTAATTACAGTAAATATTATTGAATTTGGGTTTTTAATAAAATGCAACACTAAATTTTTTATTTCCTGTTCTATGTCCTGTAGTTGACTATCATCAGGCACAAGTGTAAACCCTGGAAGATCAACATAATTCTAACTATAACATTGTTGTAAGTAAACGTTTAACTCAATAGGTGAACCGAAATATAGGTAAAATTTTCTCAATTTATTTTATTCAGATCAACTGGAGGTTGGTAAGAACATATTTTATTTTTTAAAAAAGGTTATAGAACATACCTATACCTTATTAATTTCAATAAAAATTATATAAAAATACATAGGTAAATACATAATCAATTAAAAGCAATTAAATAATAACTTATTACATTATTAATGATTTTCATATCTTTTTCAAATAACTTAATGATTATTATTCATTTTGTTATGCACTTATAGTCTATAGCAATTGTATAGGTAGGTAATAGACATTTTTAATAATTGTAGTAGGTATTGAAATTTGTTAATATTTTCGAGTGTACCTGTTCACCCATTTATGACACAGATTAGAAGTATTTAACTTTGGAGCATATTTTCTACTCGAAAAATATTATGAATTTCATTGTGATTGAACAAATCATTATTAATATAATAATATATGTTTATTAACTTTTAATAATCGCAACAATTGCTTTCCTCAACTCCGTGTACTTTCCTATGAAATTTTTCGTGTAGGTTACCAAACCTAACCTAAATTGTTTCTATGTATTTTTAATATTTTTAAACTGCTATTGTAACAATATAGCCTTGTATTACATTTTCACGTTTTTTGGCCTAACAAATGAAATTTTAACAAAATAAAAACTAAACAAATTTAAATTTGAAATTGTCCGTAAACAGCTCATAACGAGTCAAAATATTTTGAAAATTTTATCAAGTATAGGAATTGACAAAAGAAACATTTGATTTAGACAGCTAACAAATTTAAATAGTCTAAGGTTATTAGTTTTTGAATTACAACAAAATGAGTATATCACTACATGAGAAATCGAGTGAATATCCAATGTTGTAAAAATATGAACTTCAAACAATCAAACGCTCATAAAAATTTAATTTGACTTTCTTCATGTATCTAAGTTCATTTGTTTTAGAGTTACACCAAAAACCAATATTGATTTTGTGGAAAACCGATTTTGCGTAAATATTCTCGTTTTTCCTTAATATTTATGTTGTTTTTCCCGGCGCTTTTGAAAACTATTGGGAATTTTAAAATTTGACCTCCCGAAGGCACCAACTAGATTCACTTTCCCATCAAACAAGATACTATTGAAGAAAATCTAAGCAGTTTTACTGCCCCAAATCGTGATGACAGACACAAACATCATTGTAAAATCAATTATACATTCATCGTTCCATTCAGAACCTAAAAATAACTATATTTATATATAAGTTTTAGAGTCCGTTACGAGATAGGTATTTCGTACAATTCATTAGGATTTAAATAATATAATATGGATAGGTAGTATAGTTATAATTATATTATATAATTTATAATATTATAATATTATGGTAGGTATATAATAATAATAATAATAAACTAAGTCAGTCGTTATTTTTTTTTTTAATTATTCAATATAAAAAAAACGCTACTCAGAACAGACCACAGTGGTTCGCGGGAACCTCCGGCTCCGCTTGCGCCGGCCGAAGCTGACCGTGGTCGTGGGGCCGGATGGTCTGAGCAACAGGCCCGGCCGTTTGTTCCGGTTGACCACCACGGCCTTGAGCGGGTGCGGCGCCGTGGCGCCTGCCAGCGACGATGACGGTTTGCGCATGTTCTGCGCGACCAGACTGATCAGGTAGCCGCCGAACGCTAGGAACGACAGGACGGTAAGGGACATCTGAAAGGCCGTTTGCATCGAACCACCGGCCGCCGACGAGGAGCGCAGAACGTCCGTGGTCCTGCGCAAGGCCATGGCGTTTGGTGCGTCTTCTTCCGCTGTAGTCGCTGCCACCTCATCGTCCGTCCATCGTACCGAACGTTCATCTGAAAGACAAAATTGCACATATACATTTTATGTCATGTTAGGTAGAAATGTAGCATGCCGCAGTTTAGCTGTTATATTTAGATGATTGCACTCGGGGTGGACGAAACCTAAGGAAGTCTTGGGAGGGGAGGGATGACACCCCACCACTCAGCCATATTATTAAACTTTCAAGTTTCAGTCAGCTGTTGGACCTCGGTAAATTTGTTCGTCATTTAGCGAAAACTCGGCATTTTTAAAATTAACCCCCTAGTTTTTTTTTTTAGTTTTTAAACATCGTCCCTGATTGTACAGCGTTTTGGTATAAAAGATTTACTTGCATGCCGTTTCCCCCCTTCCCTCACCAAATTATATGTATTATTATTACATATTATAATACAATTATAGTTTGCGAAAAAATGAACGGTCGACGTGGCTGCATGCCTGCATATATAGGTATAGGTACTACCTATACTTATTGCAGCAGGCGTCCACGAATATTCGGCCGCTATTATATTTATTTTCAAAAAATAGTACGGTAACTGGGCCACTATGAATTTTAATTTATAAAAGGCGCTCCCGGTAATTGGGCCATTATTATTTGTATGAATTTCCTTATAGTAGGTACTTGTTAATGAAACATATGAGCGTACCGTGGGGGTATGTTGTCACTATACTTTACTAAAAACTGTAAAGTAAAAATATATTAAAACTATCTGTATAACCCTAGACCAGGCTTCACCCGGAAAAATATATTTGTTTACATAGACATCCGTCATATAGGCCTTATCCGCATAAAATACCAAACAATTTACAATTATATCCGATACTAATCAGACATATTATGATGATGGTTCATCGATCGGTGCTTATAAAATATCGCTTAGCCGGTGACAAATATAACGATTAACGATGTGTAACCATGATTATTGATTACCAAACAAACAATAAATTGTTATTTTAATAATAATAAGTACTTATTACAATAATTTTAACAAATCTTCGTATTTTATTTTTTATAATTATTTGTAAAAGTACTAAGAAATGTATACTTTTAAGTTTTTAACCCACCAAAGTACAAACTAGATCCAATTTGGTACCAGAAAACTCTTTTGAAGTTGGTGTTTGAAGACATTTGCCAAATAAAAAATTAAAAAAGTCTCTTCAACAAAAATATAAAAAATATAAAAATAAAAACATCGGTACATCATTGTAAAATCAATACATTTATATAGGAGCGCTCAGAATCTAAAATAAACAATTATATACCCTTACACCTTAACAATGCGTAAAGTTTTTTTTTTATTATTATTTAGAAATACGCCTCAACTGCCGGGGTTATCGGCGTTTCAGAAATACATATTACAGTTTAATTATAATTTACATAATGATAATAAAGCATAATAAAAATATGTATATAAGAAAATTAATATGATACAATACGTTGTATGATAATGAATTCGTATAGTATTGTCATCTTTATAAGTATATAACATTATAACATAATATTAATACAAAATTGAATTATTTTAATAATTAAATTTTTTAAATAATATTCGTCTTTGATTTAAAAATTTGTTCGATCAATAAATTTATAGAAGTTAATACCTATTGTGCAAATAATGTCCATTTTATCGGTCAATTAATTATTAGGTGTCTTATATCATTGGTTATGAATGCTATTATAATACATATTATAGTATTCATAATCAATGCTAATAGCCAATGGGTATATTTATAATTTATAGTTTAAGTAGGTATACTTAACACATTTTTTACCTTTTATCCGAAGTTCTTTTTTCATTTCTAACAATTTTTCTAACGGCAATGCTTCTAAATCCATAGCTTCTTTGCTCCAATGGGGTTTTTTTTCTTCATGTCCGCTTAAATAACATATCAGCGAAAAGCTTAATCCTATCACTAAAGTATTCATTGTTAACTTTCATATATATCTACGTGTACTAATGATATTTTTATAATATGTTGTTCCGAGTCCTCACTGTTAAGGAATGATGTCTAACTATTTTATATCGTTGACATGCTGTACATAATCATAGTCTAATATTTTAATTGCCTCGTTTCGCACTAAATGTTTAACATATTTGTGTCACCTAAAGCGACAGTACAATGCGACACATGATGTGAGTATGACGTGACCTAATGATCTAATTTATTGTAATGCATACATATACATACCTACATATACATATAATAGGGAGATGTAGATAATTATATAGACAAGTGCGATAGCATAATAAGTATTTAAATCTTTCTTTTTAATAGTTGTTATGCTTATTTACAAAATAGCTAAAATGTATGATTTTAGAATTATCATATCGAGCTTCATTTTGAAATTATTATAACATTATGTAGTGTAGATACCCCTATAGGTCTATAGCCGTATTATAGTTGTACATATATTATTATTATTATATATAATAGGTACTATTACTTATTAGTATATATATACGAATACATATATGTACTATATATAGTATTACAGTGATAAAAAATATTAATACTAATTAATATATTATGTTAAATGTTATAAGCTGTTTTTTAGTATGTATAAATTATCTATAACAAAATTAAAAAATTACATTTACAAGCTTTTTGGGTACCTACGAATTACCTATATATAATGTTTAATAAACATTTTAAAATGCTTAAGATCAGAAACCCATTGAAGTTCAGATTATGATAATTCTATATATTCAAGTCTGCGAGTGATTTATTTAAAAAAAATATAGGTATCTCTATTCCAATTTTAAACACATAATAATTTTAATACGATAAATCAAGTTTAATTTTAGGTACCTATAGTTGTTCATTAACCACTAGAAATATATTAATCGGACATAGGTAGGTAGGTACCAACTAGAGACTAGACACTATAGACTATAGTGTTAAATGTAAATAGCTCTAAGACATTTTTTAAAAGTGTCTACTCTCTATGCCTTAATAGTTCAAATTTACACAGCACGCTACACGCCTAGTCAGATTACCATCAATTGATTAATATTTATTAGGTATGTATTTACAATTTTAACCAAATTGTATCTCTTGTAGCTCTAAAACTATTGGCCTATATGGCTAGTCATATGACTCATACATGCAATATAATCGGCAATGGAACCAGTAACTACTAACTATAATAACTATTATAAATTATATATCACAACCAATGCACTTCAGAAATAAAGTCTGCAGACTATAAACAACATAATAATACGTATAAACGCCTAAGATTATATATATATATATAGTCGTATATATATTTATTTTAACAGCTGCGTCCAAATGTTCAGGCGTCAAACACTATGAATCTCATGCAATGGAAACTGACACTTTGGGTTTTACGTTTACGTGGTGTAAACATTGTTAAAACATTTAAACCACAACGGTCGTAAATTAGATTTTTAAGACACCAGTGAACAATGTTGAACTGTTAAATTATTAATTATCTTCCCCTTCTACAGTCGCCTCTTTGAAAAACAAAAACAAAAAATATAAATTGTGAAATGTGAAATGTGAATTTAAACATATTCAGTACTCAAAATGGATCACCGACAATCACAAGCGTGTCTGCAAGTGAAGGACCCATTGAATTTCGGTATCGATAAAATACTGAATACTAACACTGACTCGGGTAAATATTATTATATGTAATGATTAATATGCTATTATTGTCTATTGAATTATTATATTACGAGAAAGATGTACATTTCGTATGCATTCGGACCACGATTTAAGACAGTACTATCTTAAATCGTGATTCAGACCGGAATGCTCGATTCGTTGAATTGAGTATCTGTGATGCTATCGCCCATTTAGATACCAACTCGCCTAGTCTAAAAGTGAAATAATCATAATTCAAAACTTATTTCGAAATCGTAACGAAATAATGACAAAAATAAATAAACAGCGAAAATAAGACTTTTGCGCAAAAAAATAAATAAATAGTAATTGCTAATGTTAAAGTGTATTTTTTTCGTATCTGCATATATACAAAAAATATAAGGTGCAAACCTTTCCTCAGCTAAAACCAAAGGTTTTTAATTGGCATTCTTATAATAATTTTGAAATCACGATGAATTTATATATATATTGTACGTAGGTATGCCTACTTAAAAAAATATAAAACAATAAATTATCCACAAATATAATATAATCTGTGATCGGGCATTCGTACATCCTACGCATTATAAGAATAGCTGTACCACCTATACTACCTACCTCTATATATATATACTCACGTGCAGTTAATTGTATAATAGATCGATCGACGAATAAAAAAGGAAAGTGTACCGGTAGAGCTGTGTTCACGGTCACGCAAAAGAATTGGTTAGAATACTATTTCCAAATGGAAAAATACATTACCAAACAAAACAGAAAGATATTGGCTTCCGGTCTTGGACTTACAGATTTGCAGGTGAGTTGATATAATGATATCTCGCACCATTAGCATAAATTCAGCGGCGGATTGGCCCACCACCGGGATACCGTGAAAAATCGGTAGGTCGATCCTCGTATTATTAAACTCTGGGCCGATATTTGTACTTGGATTACAAACTATTTGATAATATTTAACCGAGTGTCTATACGGTGTTTGCTGTCGTATATAATCATATCACGATTTTGGATGATATTTACGCGGCAGTTTTATTTTTGCACAATTTTATAAAATTTGTTTTAATATTTTATATTCTTAGCGAAGCGATGAATGTTTTGATTTTAAAATAATGTGTGTTCTTTTACAAATGTATGTTACGACTTTCATCACTTTTCGAGGCAGTAAAAATGCATTGATTTTTATATTTCAGCATCTTTCTAGTAGGCAAGTGAATCTAGTAGGTCTTAAAAAATCTTATTAAATTATAAATAAGACAATTTCTAAAAAATAAAAAGGTTTTTATGGGCAATTGTTATTAATTGTTATAATATATTGGGTGGGCCTGTCACACTGTAATTTCCCGGACCGAAATGTTTAGTCAATCCGCCGCTGAGCATAGTAATATCTATTTTTGGTGTTGTTATCATATACCTAATATTATTGTTTTTATTTATAGGTAAAAGTATGGTTTCAGAATAGAAGGATGAAATGGCGGCATACCACAGCTGCCACGTCTTTAAGTAAATAGAACTCCAAAAATTTCGTATAACTTTTCATTTAATAGTGAAAAATTACAAGTATATATGGAAGTTTATTATGTACTATACCTATATGTCATTATTAATTAATAAATAATAATACATTTTATACAAAATATATATAGGCGTATTATAATTTAGTGCACGATATAATATAATATTATACTGGTACCTAATTACTAATTACTGCGAGTGGCCTTCTTAAAATATACTACCTATTATAATTCGTCCTTCTTGTCCAATTTTGATCAATATTAAAATTATGACGTTATACAATCGTATTTAAAAATATTATACACTATTTAGTATTCACCAAATATTGTATATTTTACTTTCGAAACAATACGTTAGCATTAGGTCTGGATTATTGACGCGCGTCAATAATATTATATCATGTCGATAATGGTCTATACTCAATATAATATTATATCGACGTAAATCAAGAATAACGTACACACGTTTGGAAAACAAAAAAACCTCATCATGGCCAGGAACTTATACATTAATAAAAATAATAATACAATTATCAACTACGTGTATATAATAACATTGTGTATAGATAGTATCTATATAGTATCTATACTCAATTATAATAATTATTATTATGGCGTGGACGGCCCACGCACCGTTTTATTTCTTGATCGAATTCTGAAAGTCGTCGCCGTTGCCGAACTGTTTTTCGAGAACGTACGACGGTGACGGCACCCTGTATCCGAAAGGCAGTATGTCCAGACTCTGGACGTGGGCTTTGACCACGGCACCGGTCGGAAACCCACCGAAAGTGTTCGGGACGCCGTCGTCTTTGGGCTTCTGATAGTCAGTGCCGCCGTACTGCCCGTACTTGTCGTCCACCACTATCGGCCGGGACGGTTGGCCGTACGCCGTGTCCGGCGGCCCAATCGGCCTGCCGGTGGACGACTGCGGCTGCAGCAGGCCGTACGCGCCGGTCGTCGACTGGCCGTAGGACGACGTCGTGTCCACCGGCACCGCGTGGTAGCCCTTCTTCGGCGGGTTTCGCTTGTCGAACTTCTCGAACGACTGGAAGAACGATTCTTCGTCCTTGTTCTTGTACGTGGTGGGCCACTTCTTGGGCGGCAGCGCGGGATCGTCCTCCGGGAACGCCGAACCTAGCGGCAGCTTGCTGTCTGGTGACAGGAATTCGTCGGACAGGCCGCCACCGCCGCCACTGCCGACGAAGCCTTTGACTGGTGGCTCAGGCCGCCGGCGGTCGGGAAGCGGTGCGGACGTGCTGGCCGCAGGCCCGAACAAGTCCTGCGGCTCGAACGCAACCGGCGGCAGCGGCGTGGACGACGACGACGAGATCAACTGCAACGGGGGCAACACGGACGGCGGCACAGGCACCACCAGACCACCGCCACCGATGCCACCGACGCCGCCGACGCCACCGACGACCACACTGCTGCCCGGGAGCGACGGCGCCACAGCCGCGCCTCCAGCCGCTGCGTTGTTGACAATTCGGTAACCGATGTTGGGCCCTGCCACGTATTGCACCGTTCGCTGCACGCCCTTGTCGTCCACATAAGTGTACGAGCCCTGCACGCGGCCGTTGGAGTCGCTCACTTCGGACCGCCGCTGGTCCGGCCCGGACGCAGTGAACCCGTACGATCCATCCTTGCCGAGCACGATGGACGAGTGGCCGCGTGGCCGGCCGCCGGGCTTGCCAGGCGGGCCGTTGTAGAACACACCGCCGTACGTGTCCGAGTCCGGGTGGGGTGACTTGACGTGAAATCCGGTACCGGCACCCGCCTCGTACTGAACGTCGTGTCTCTTGCCTGAAAAAAAACACGTATAATAAAATATAATAATCGGATCACGCGATATACCAATATTGGTGCACAACATAACCAAACCCGAGACCCCCATCATACTACTAGATGTTTACCCACTGCACTATACGCGACAACATATCTATGAATCCTAAATTACCTTGTAAAAGCAAAATAGCGATTAGCATGCACATTTTTTTGTTATATTATTCGTGTAACGCGTTATGGACACGTGCGTGCTCGTGCGGCAGCACTCTGCTATTTCTTTTACACACATAAGTCACACACACTAATAACAATTTGCACTTATTGCGCACACATTAACATGGTACTTAAAAAATTGCCTAATTCGAACTCCTTAAAAACGGTCGGTATCTAAACCCTATATTGACACCTATTTTAAGTTTAAACTCGGTTTAACAAAATTATAATAAAACGTTATTTTTTCTACCTATATAATAGAATGTTATATGATATATCTACGCTAATTATTTAAGACATTACGCTTACCGACATCGTCCAAGTATGAGTATACGCCTTCGACGTGGCCCCTGGAATCGGCGGTTTCGGATTTCGATTGCGTGGGCGTCCGGACGGTAAACTTGTAGCTTGGGTCTTCGTTTGGGTCGTAGTATCGGTCGTAGGCCGGGTCGTATTTGGACGAATCTGTGGGCACGGGTGGGTTGTAGGGCAGACGAACTTGGGACAGGTCTGTCTGTCTGGCGATATCCGGCCCACGGGCGCGGAAACCGCGGGGCCCGGACGAATACGACGTTTGTACGATTCGACCGGTTTCGGGACTCCTGGAGCCAAACCTGCGCGTGTAATCAAATCAGCACGTCATGAGTACGTATAAAAACGAAAAATGTGTTATTTGTCTGTATTATATTTAGTAGTAATTTTTAAACGACAGTCGGTATGGCGATCGTTTGTGACTATAATATTATATGCGCCTCAATCTTATAAAACCATAAATACAATATTACTGCTGGAGGAAGTAATTATTGGGTGTTAGTTATAAGAGTTGACACGGTTTCGTATACCGTCCGAATATTCAAAGGTGTACATAGTTAAAACGTATAATAATTAATAGTTATAAATTAAAATTCATCTTTGTTAGTATATATATACATTATACACACATATATTACAGAGGTAAGTACTAAGTACCTTCCGGACACGACGTTGTCCTTATTGGCGGCGGCCGAGTGGAACTGGTTCCTGTCAGCGTACCGGAACGCGTACGATCCGTCCGACGACCTGTCTGTGAAGTCACCTTCCGTGGGCGCCTGCCGTTTTTCCACTGCCGCCCGCCGCCCCACACTGCCCGCCGACACCATCACCGTCGCCGACATCACCACCAACGTCCACCGGACCGATAGCGCCATAACAACTGAACTGAAAAATCGAAGAATAATCGTGTCGACATTACAGCGTTCTTGCGACGTGTCAATATTATTCGGTAATAAGTATTTAGACACGATCGAGAATGGATTTTTTAGTAATTAGTGAAATATTTTGTGGACGCTCAATAGTTATAAATTTTTTCCAACGTTGCCATATTTAATAATTGTTATAAAAATGTTGAGTATGGTATTTGTTACTGGTCCAGATAAATGGTGAAAATCAACTTCGAAATACATGTAAAAAGTTTTGTAGTCTAGGAAAATGAAAATTAACTGGATTAATTATTATACGTCGTATTTAAAGTTATATAAGTTTTATAAGTTATAACCAATTTGAGAGGACTCGTCGTTACCGCTCACTTAAACTCCAAATATCTACAATAAATTGTGTGTTTACAGTTTTGAGACGCTCATAACCTTCAAAATTAAAATATCGAATAAAAACCTATACGAAGTGCGAACAGTGTCCTAGACGATATTATTATACCTTTACGTAATTTGACAATGTCGATCGGTTCGCTCAAATCAGTTAAATTTCAAAAATAACAGATTACGGAACATACTGCACAGACGTCCTCTCAAACGTTTTTCAAAAATAATAAATCCGACGATAAAATCGCCGTCGACTCATTGCTGCACACATCACGTGATCGTCTACATGCGCCTATTATTGTATTATATACGTCTCGTCGCGCGTGGCCAATACTCTGCGCAATTGCGCACCTTGCGGAACGGTCGTCCGCAGACAGAGGCGACATATTATTAAATTTATACGATATCAAAATATTATCATAAAATATTACCTCAATGAACGTATATAATACTTATCTGTACACTACACATAATAAGAATAGGTAGGTACCTACTGATGTACGTGATTTTTGGCCAGAAAATAATATTATATAATTAGGTATACCTACACGTTTTCCGGTTCGATTCACATCGCGTCAACGGTATTGTATTTTTAAAATGTACTATATACATCTATAATATAGTCTGGCGTAGCCCATTCGGCTCCCGTCTTACAAAAAGGTAAATTCCCAAACGACCCCGGTTTTTTACAACACGAATTCCTACTCACTTCATACAGAATTACGACTGTCTTAAAAGAGGTTTTTTTTTTTTTTAAAATTTTATATCCTGTGTAAATTATAAAAACTGTGTAAAAAATCATGTACCTATTTGATATCGTGAATTAAAAATTAAAAATTATTTGATATTATAAAATGTGTCAGTTTTATTTTAATTTTAGCGTTAATTATTAGGAAAATGTATAAATATAGAAATCATACATTGGTTTATTTGGGTGAAACCTTTTTCGACGGGAGCCATTTGGAAATAAGCAAACATGGATGGGGGCTGTTTGAGATGCACCGCTTTAGTTTATACATTCTAATTTCTAATAAAACAGATAATAATATATATACGTCATAATATGCACTCAAATACCCTATTTATATTGTATCGTCTATACGAGGGATGATTCAACCTAAGAAGGCACATTGATCATTCTGCAGAAAACACTAACGCTCTAGCAAATATTATTTTTCCATAATTTTAAGTCGTTCCAAAACGGTATTTTATTTTTTTAAGTTTTTACTCTTTTCAATGGCTATGCATACATAACATATTTAAGAAAATTTTGTACGGATTTTACGGACTTCGGAGTTATTCGATCTTTAAAAATCAAACTTTAAATAAGTATATTTATTAGTTAAAAACATTTAGCTTATAAGTTAATATTAATAGTTTTAATGAGCTATGTAGCGGTCAGTGGGTACCAACCTTTTGTGGGATATCCCTGGTTTTTAATTGACTCAAGTTATTTTAAAAACGATTATAGCTTTTGAAACAATGAGTGTCTTATGTTCAATGTATATACATATTAGCTATAATTATAAAGTTATAGTGTGTTAGACGGTCGTTTGTGGTAGGCATGTTTTCAATTTATATAACTAAAATTGGTTTAAATCTTTTAAATGTTGTGTTTGTCGTGTATAGATCAAGCTGTGGCAGAATGGCATTGTGTATTGTGTACACTGTACTGTGCACAGTGTACATGTATAAAGTAAACGGGTTGATGTTTGTATGAGGAAAAACGCAGTGATACACCCTGAATGTATATCGCATATGATATTATTATGTAGTTTCAGTGAGTATAATACAATAACAACAACAACTCATTATGTAATATTCCAGACAGGGTACGAAAAACATATCACGTGAAACGCCGCAGAGATGACGGTCATCAACTATTCATTCACACGTTACAATGTTACATATTATTATATTACACAATATACGTATCTATTATAAATACATGCATGCTTGTATGTATGTATGTATGTATGGCGTATGTATATATTTATATGTAATTTGTCAGTAGGTACTCAGTAATCACTAATCAGTATAATATTATAATAAAATATAAATTATAAACACCGAGGAAATTATATATATACGCTTTATATGAAACGAACGGCCGTCTGAAACGGATCTGACCCAGGAAATTCTGAGGTTAATATATGATGTAATATCATGATGTATTATAATATTATGTTGCATACGACAATATAAAAAAAAATTATTTGAATAATTAAAAAAATAAAAGCATACATTTTGGTGATAAAAAATTACTTTATAATTTTTACTGTCGTTGTTTTTAGGGTTTACTGCTTGTTTCAAGATAATAATTGACTGATGATTGTCTATATCAAAAACATCATCTTCTAGTTTCCATTTCCAACATTATATAAATATTAACAATTTTTAATAAAAATGTAGGTAACCGTTGGAGAGTTTGAGACGGCGCATTGTGCATGCAATATAGCAGCACCAAAGTGTTGTTGACATTGATAATTGCGTGTTATTATATTATTATTTAATCCAGCAATTATAACCTATGGGAAAATATAATAGAATATGATATGGTCAAGGATATATTTTATTTGGGAATCGCTTTAATTATAAAATAATACAAATAGTGTGACTTGCATCATTTTCTGTGAAAATATAATACATGAAACAATTGTTTTATTCTATAACAATATTATAATAATAATATTAATGAGAAATAAAAACGGTTTTTTTAATGCTGCACGCCTACACAGTAAAACAAAATTTAACTTCCATAGGCACAATCAGAATTTTAATTCGAAAACAAAGCTTACA